>JAAEAF010001322.1:0-35507 GCA_011037195.1 Triatoma infestans | reverse complement strand
ATTCAAACTTCTAGGTCATTCATTTATTTAAGTAGAAAAGAAGATATATATAAGTATATATATATTTTGTTTTTTTGATTCTCTCATTCTTGTTTTGTTCTGCCATTTCTATTCAGTGTTTCATCGACTCTCACTCAATAACAACTTTCTTTTTTTATTTAATATTGCGTTTTATGGATATAAAAACCACAAATTCTAAATGTCACTAGGCTGCCTGGTCTCGAAAATACGAAATATTCCAATTCTTTATGTTTTTTTATTTTTATTTTTAAATAATGATAAATAAGATATTATAAGAGAGAAAAATGACAGAATTTTAGAATTAAATTTATATCCAGCAATCTAGTTTTTATTCACTATCTATCCACTGATAAAAGCCATCTGTTATTTAATTATCTTATGACACAACCATTTTAGGAAAATTCTTTCTATGGAACTTACTTAAATCAAGTAGATAATTCGTAGAATCAAACTTTTAATTATATTTTACTTTCTCTTAAGGGCGGACGCCCCGAGTCCTGATTTTTCGGGTTGCCCAGTAGCCTGATTCAAGCTTGTATCAAGGAGTGGATAGAAGACCAACGTCTGCGTTGATGGGAAAGAACACCAAGGCTGAGGTAGGTTAAATTCTTTATTAAAAGATATTTACCTAAATTTACCAGAGACTTACTGAGCCATAGCCGAATGGATATAAGGCTAATAGTGGGCCTATTAAAAGGGCATTGTAGGTTGAATAGGCACGTGCACCAACTATTACTTGCAGATAATACGGTATGCCGATTCTATAGGACTGAAGAGGAAACCCCGGTACACATCCTGGTCTGATGAGGACAAGGTTTCTCCAACAATCCTGAGAAGCTACGAACTTCATGACGGAACCACTTTCAGCTTTGCTAGACCTAAATAAGAAGGCAAAGCTGAAGGATGTGCTATAATTTTCCTGGATCCACAATAGACCTCTTATTGTAGGTCGCAGTGAAATGAGGCTCGCCTTCCACGTCTGACAATCTAATCTAATCTACTTTTTCTTACAGCTAATAAAAGCAACTTTACGAAATCTGAGTTTTTCACTGGTAATTTCAATTTTCTAAGTCAGTTGAGTGCGCTAAAAAGTGGTTTTTAGAAAAGTGGTCTCTGTGTTTGTCTGTATATGTGCATAAATCAAACATTTTACAAATCAATGCAAGTTCAAACTTGATATTTCGTTTAAGCTTTTCTACTAGGTGATTAGGATAACAAGATTTGGTCAAAAACAATCAAAATGGAAGTATTCCTTTTCTGAATGGATTTTTTTGGTTGGGGGGTGAGTTCGCAATATTCTTGAAAACGTTTCCAATGATGTTTTATGTTTTTTAAACTTCTTATTATATCCTAGATCTCGGAGCCTCTGAAAGGAAGTAGATGTACTTAGGCAACAAGGGCCTATTGTGCTCCAAGAATACACGCTGTCCTGTTCCAATAATGAATAAAGTGCCAGGGCCCTTTCGGCCATCTCGTCTACAGATGAAACAACAAAGATAGAAGTTCACAAATAAAATTCCACAACTTTTCTTAGAAAGATTTCTCCGAATAAAATGATTTTATAGCAGTAATTGTGGGGAATTAGTGGCGTTAAATTCCTAATGTTTTCCTAACGTTTACTGAACAGTTTTTTTCAGTTTTTGACGAATTTCATTAAATTTTGGTATACTAACTATAAAATTTGTCAATTATAATTTTGGGAACTGGAGTAAGAGAAAGTTGTGTGAGTGTTTCACACCAGGTTTTTTTTTTTTTTTTTTTTTTATACCAAAAAGTCAAAGAGTAAATCTTTTTAAACAGTGATAGTAGAAACATATGTTGGTTTCCTGTACATAGCAGATAATACTTGAATATAATTATTATATAGTGCAGAAGTCAGCGGCCAGATCAAACCATTGAAATGGAACGTCACAGGCTCTTCAAAAAAAAAAGGAAAAAAAAATTACGACAGAGGTATAGAGGTATTAAATAAATGTGATTAGTATTATCTGTACACTTAGCTAAATTAGAGCAGTTTTTTTCTAGGAACCTTCAATAATACTTAAAAGCCTAATCTGCATAATTGTAATTCGGAATATTCTTCAAACTGGAATTCTAGCGAAGGCTTTAATGTACGGTAATACTTCATATATGTTGTAGAACCATGCAGTGTATTGAAGTGGTACTTTTGAGGGTATCTTAAGGTGAGAAGTCATTATGTATGTAGATAGTATTCGATGTTCAAAGAAAAAAAAAATGGTTAGAGCGATTTTTAAGAAAAACACGAAAAACTAGAAATAAAAAAAAAAATATTGTGTGAAACACTCACACAACTTTCTCTTACTCCAATTTTCAAAATTGTAATCGACAAATTTTATAGTTAGTCGAAACAAATTTAATGAAATTCGTCGAAAACTGAAAAATCTATTTAGTAAAAGCGCACTTCCGATTTACTAATTTTCTTGAATCTCGGAATTTTGGCCATCCATTTACTTTTAATTAATTTTATTTAGATGGTAGAATAGTAAGATCAACTAGGATAAGACTAGAGGGAAACATAATCCCGCCCTTCCCCCCAAAAGCCCTCTTAAATGACTTTACCAGGAGAAACGTTTCACATAAATGTTGTAGCTCTTTATATGTGTAGTTGTTCACATTCCTAGTTAAAAGAAAATCGTTGGAGCCAATTTTTAGACCAAAATATCAGAAAACTGAAAAATACAGTTCAGTAAAAATGCATTTCCGGTCATCTGATTTTTTGTCAAACTCAGACTTTCAACAACACATATAAGTTTAATTAATATTATTTAAATGACAGAACTGTATATTAAACTGAAATAGCACTTTATTGTAATAAGCACCTTCTCCCCCCAAAAGCTCCCTTAAATGAATTTTCCCAGAGAAACGTCTGAAATAAAAGTTCTAGATTTTTTTATGTATAGTTGATATACCAAATTTGAAGAAAATAGTTGGAACCATTTTTGAGAAAATTGCAAGAAAATGAAAAAAAAAAATACATTCAGTAAAGTGGTACTTCCGGTTGAGGAATTTTGACAGATGACCAACTGTCGGATTCCATCGTGATTTCTAAACGGAATATTAAGTTTGAACTTTCTACGATTTTTCATTTTTGAGCTGTGCTGTTTACATACATACACAAACACACTCGCACAGACAATTTTTTTTAAAAACCACTTTTTTTTTTGGATTGAGGGAATCTTAAAAATTGTATTTCCGGTGAAAGATAAGATTAGATTAGATTAGATTACAAAGGGGGGGGGCGAGCCTCATTCCACTGCGATCTACAAGACGAGGTCTATTGTGGTTCCCCTTAAATTATAGCACAACTCCCAGCTTTGCCCTCCTAATCAATCCTAGCAAAGCTGAGAGCGGCTCCGTCATGTAGCTCATAGCTTCGGAATTGCCTATCCCCCAATTGAAGAAACCTAATCCTCGCCAGTGCGGCGCACTCACAAAGGATATGCGCCGGGGTTTATTTCTCTGCCTTGCAGAGAATCGGCATACCGCACTATCTGCAAGTTGTAGATGGTGCATGTGTCTGTTCATCCTACAATGTCCTGTTAGTAGACCCACAATTAGCCTTATATCCCTTCGGATATGGCTCAGTAGATCTCTGGTAAATTTAGGCAAATGTCTTTTGAATAAAGAGCTTTGCCTGCCTCTGTCCTGGTGTTCTCTCCCAACCAACGGAGACGCTGTTCTTCTATCTAACCTTTGATAGTAGTTTGTATAAGGCTCCTGGACAAGCCGCAGATGGGTTCGGGGCCTATAAAGATATCCTGTGAACTCTCCCTCGCTAGGGCATCCGTCCTTTCATTGCCCAGAAACCCTGCATGTCCCGGCACACAGGTGAGTGTCAGTTTATTCCGAGTACCCACCTCGGTTAGGGCAACTAGGCTATCCCACACCAGTCTTGAGACTATTTCCGGTAAAAACTCTATATCGAAAATTTTACACGATTACAATATTTTCTCTTATTAGGCGTAAGAGAAAGTAAAAAAAAAACATCATTATAGGCGCAATTTCCGATTGATGAATTTTAGCCGGAATTTTGTTTTTGGGATATTTTGTTTACGCACACACATTCATACCAGATAGTTTCCTGTGTAAACTCAATTTCAAAAATTTGGCACAATCACCGCTCTATTGAATTATTTGAATAATTCCCTCTCTTGGTATATGAAAGAGAATGTAAAAATATGGAACTAGGTAAACAAAAAGGGTAATATATTATAAGAAGATTTAGAAAGTTTATAAAAAATAGAAAATAATGATACATGGAATGATGCAGTCTTCATTTAAGTTGACTTTATGTCTTTAATCATCAAGTCACGCAGTATCTGAAGCAAATTGCAAAAAATTGCAAAACTTGTTTTCCCTGTTCTTTGTGAAACTATCGTCAACATGGTTATTATTTTAAATTGTTCACCAAGAAATATTGTGAGTTGTCATAATTATATTACTTTCTCTTACTACCGTACTGATTACTTTCTCCTATTCTATCAAATTTTTGAAATTGAGCATTCATTAGAAAATACATGTTTCAAAGTTCACTGAAAACGAAACAAATGTTTTTAGTGAATGGGGGTATGTGTGTTTGTTGACTATCTGGATGAGTCCGCATTGCTGGATAACATCTGGTATTTTATCCGTCATAGCATGTATATCATTTGGTTCCTGACCGGTTTCGGATTTGGATTTTCATCCATCGTCATTGTCGTTGGTTGCATATATGTGACAAACATGTATACAACCAACAAACCAACAAGTGTTGAGTGTAACAGAAATATTAGTTGAAATGAACTCGCTATACGAACATGGTGAATTTACTCTGGTTGAAAATCCGAAACCGGTCAGGAACCAAAAAAAATATGCATGCTATGACGGATAAAATACCAGATTTGTGTTTGTGTTTGTATAAACAAAAATATCTTCAAAAAACTTGAAACAATAACTGTTTCTCCATCGCATTTGATACGAAAATTTCGATCAATATCCATTGTAACGGCAAGAGAGAGAGCCAAGCGGGACCGAGAGAAAACAAACTCTCTCTGGTACTCTCTCACTGGCTTATATACAGGTTCCCCTACTCTAGCCTGCTCAAGTGAGAGAGTACCAGAGAGAGTTTGTTTTCTCTCGGTCCCGCATGGCTCTCTATCTTGCCAATATAATGGAGTTGATGAGGAGAGAAATTGGAATTGATTAATTAGAACGAAGTATGAAGACACTGTTATAATATAACTATAAGCTTACACAAACTGCACTGGACTTGTAATGATTTTTATAGAATAAAGGGTGGGAGTAGATATATCACACGATGCGATGTATGTGGTTGAATCTGATAGATAAATAGATGTCCCGATCTGTTATTGGCTTATATACAGTTCCCCACTCTAGCCTGCTTAAGTGAGAGAGTACCTGAGAGAGTTTGTTTTCTCTCGGTCGGGCTTGTGTGATTTCTCTCTTGCCGTTACATCATCATCACGTGTGAAAAATTTCTTCAAGAGAGGGGATGATGTAACGGCAAGAGAGAGAGCCAAGCGGGACCGAGAGAAAACAAACTCTCTCTGGTACTCTCTCACTTAAACAGGCTAGAGTGGGGAACCTGTATATAAGCCAGTGAGAGATCTAGACATGGATCGATCAATCTATCAGATTCAACCATATACATCGCATCGTGTCAGATCTCTACTCCCACCCTTTATTCTATAAATTCATTACAAGTCCAGTGCAGTTTGTGTAGACTTATAGCCATATTATAACACTGTCTTCATATCTCGTCTAAATAATTAATCCCAATTTCTCTCCTCATCAACTCCATTATGTCCATTGACCAGAAGTATAACTTTACTGAAAGAATTTATTAGATTGTAGATTGTTGTAGGGGATTATCGCACTGCGACCTGAAAGAACTAGTGTGCCCCTCCGGGAGCCTTCTCAGTGCACTGCCGGCTTCCAAGCAGTGTTCTCTAGCTGCAGACAACACTGCCCATCACCGGACAGTGAGTTGTAGAGGCATCTAGGTAGAGATAATCTAAGGACAGCATGCTGGATTCGAACCCGGGATCTCCGCGTTGCTAGTCCAGCGCGCTACCACTGAGCTAATCCCTTCCTTCTTCCTTGGCTTACGCCAATTAACTAGGGACGAAGAAACTAGTTTGTATACTGAGTTTATCCTTGTCAGTAAAGTGTACAGATACTACATTACAGTCTTAACAACTATAATCTCACCAGCTGTACTTATTTCTAAGCGTTTAATTAACGGATGTTTACAGAAAATTTGTTTCTTAATCTAAAAAATATTCTTAAAAACATGAAATTCACCCTCCCCCCCAAAAAAAACAATTCTATTAAGAATACATTACTCCATCAATAAAAAAAAATCAAGTAAAGTTAGAATCGAATTATTATAATGTCTTAGAATTTTCTTATCTTATAACTGTAGCAGGCATGTGATTCCCCCCAACCCCCCTCAAAAATTATTTGTTTCCTACAGGAAAAGTTAGATTAGATTGTTGTATGGGATTATTACAATGCGACTTGAAAGATCTATTGTGCCCACCAGAGTCTTTTCCAATACACAGCCGGCCTCCAAGCTGTGTTCGCCAGCTGCAGACAACACTGTTCATCACAGGACAATGAGTTTTAGAGGCTCCTAGGAAGAGAAATTCTAAGGGCAGCATGCTGGATTCGAACCCGAGACCTCCGGTTACTAGTCCAGCGCGCTACCATTGAGCTAACCCCTTCCTTCGCCCTTGGCTTACGCTAATTAACTAGGGACGGAAACCCTGATTTTTTTGTACAGTGTTTGCCATTGTCTGTAAAGTGTAGAGTGTATATAGGTTTAAATGTGTTCTATACTGTTCTGTCGAAGTGTTCTGAGTACTGAGCTGTGATAACCTGTGGGGTCGCTACTTCCCAAGTAACTGCATGCAACAGATAACCCTATGACTTTATTAACATATATACATTCATACAGACCAATTTCTAAAAATCGTTTATTCAGCTTCAGGTGACCTCAAAACATGTTTTTCCGGTTAAAACTCGATGCAGAAAATTTGATGCGATCACAGTACTTCCTATAAAATATTATAATAAAATAAAATGAATATAATGAGATATTTATAAGGCAATCGGCAGAGGAGTTTTTAAAGAAAAAAGTATTCTTTGTTGTTTTGCGTTTCGATTATTATTGATGCCCTTCTTCAAGAGCTCTGTAAAATTTATTAGAGAAAAAGGTTCATTATGGTACAATATTGTAGTGAAGAAAAAGTGCTTAGATTTATAAGAAATAAAAGAAAAAAATTACATTAAAGAAATATTAACAGAACAAATTGACCATAAGATATTAAATACAAGAAATTTTAACATACAATTTTCACTTAATTAAATGAAATGATATTAACAATGAAAAAAAATAAAAAAGATAAAGATACCTTTAAGAAAGGAGAGAAGTGAACGTTGAGAATGTTGAGATTTAAATGAAGAGAGAGTATTTTTGAAAATTTAAAAAAAAAAAGCTGTTAAAAGGTGGGAGGGATAAGAAAAATGGTTATAGTGAAGCGCGGCAATTTCAAATTTGGAAGAACAAATTAATGGCGAGTGTCTTTGTTTAGCGTTAGAAAAATCATTATTATAAGTTTAATTTATGTTTTTTCTTTAAAATTATAATGAGATGTTTGTTATGGTCGGCAATGGCCAGAGGAGTTTTTTAAAGAAACTCTGCATTTTGAGTTATCATTTTTAGGCCAGACGATTTGAAAACGATTTTTAAAAATGAATATATATTAATATAATTAAATTAAATTAATATATATTGAAATAAAATAAATGGAAGGGATTACATCAATGTTAGCGCGTTGACATAGCAACACGGAGGTGCCGGGTTAGAGTCCAGCATGCTCCTCTCAGATTTTCTCTAACTAGAAGTCTCTTACAACTCATTGTCTGGTGATGGACAGTGTGTCTGTCTGTAACAAGAGAACAATTTCCGGTGGCCGGCAGGCCTCTGAGAAGGGTAAGATCGTTGTGATAGCTATACAGGCCCAAAGGGGCTTTGCATAGCACAGACAATAAAAAAAAAAAATACTTCCTCTCTCAGCAGTAAGAGAAAGTGAAAATTATAGGAGAAAAACTGTTGTGAAACACTCACACAACATTCTATTACTCCTGCTCTCAAAATTATAATTAACAGATGTTATAGTTTGTGTGACCAAATATAACGAAATTCGTCGAAAATTGAAAAAGCTGTTCAGTAAAAGCGCATTTCCGGCTTACTAATTTTCTTGAAACTCGGAATTTCGGCTATCTATTTATTTCTAATTAATTTTGTTAGGATTATAGAATTTTATAATCAACTAAGATACCGTAGTTGTTGTGGTGGTCGTCCACAAAGGACGACGACTTGACATAGTGAACAACTCGAAATATATTAACGCAAGACACAAAACTTAATAAACGAACAGACAAAATTTGCCAGTGAACCATTATTCAAAACATTCTTCCCACAATAGCAACAGAAACGCAATTACCAGTGCAAACATTCCACACGCAACAAATAGTTCTTAAACGGATTTAGTTTTGGGTTTAGTTTTAAATCTACTAGGTATATATAAATTTACTAGTTTATAAGTTATTTACTAAGTTTATAAGTATAAAAAAGAAAAGAAAAGTGCGTCTTTGGATGATGTATGTGAATGATGATGTGATATATTGAGTGGAATGCATAATAAAAAACTTAATTAATTATATAAAAAAAAAAAAACAGATTTAGGTATGCATGGATTTAGTTATAAAAATCGTTTAATTTTTAAATGAATGAATGAATTTTAAATGTTAGTTTAAATCGTTATTTAATTTTATTTAAATTTATTTTGTGTATTTTTATTCTGTTTTGGTTAGTTAATTGTAAAGTAAATCTCCCTTCAACAACAGAGTTTAAAAATTAGACCCCCACGTGATGTGTGTATTGTAAGGAAAATTTGCCCTTTAACAACCCAAACACCTGTTTTCCCACCCAGCTGGCCATATCCCTTGACCTAGTTTAAGAGTTTAGTTTTAAAATACAGTTAAATCAGTTAGTGTGAAAACTAAGTTTGCTCTGTGCAAGTCTGTGTTGTCACACTGTCTGAAAAACGCATCCTGAAGATGGGCGAACGCCCGAAACCGGTCGATGACCACAAAATGAAGCAGGCTATCACGGAAAATGTCTCTGAAACTATGATACCACTTTAGAGGAAGCTGTAACCCCACCCCTCTTAAATGAATTTTTCCAGAGAAATATCTTAAATAAAAGATGTATATCTTTGCATTTATAATTTATATGCAAAGTTTGAAGAAAATCGTCGGAACCATTTTTGAGAAAATCGCGAAAAAGTGAAAAAAAATCTTTTAGTAGTGTTAAAACAAACGCACTTCCGGTTATCCAATTTTTTTCAAACTCGGAATTTCAACAACATATTTAATTCTTATTAACATTATTTGGATGACAGAATTGTCTAATAAAATGAAATAGCAGTTAAAATGAAAACTTAATCCCACTCCTCCCCCGAGAAGTGCCCTTAAATGAATTTTTCCCGGAGAAATGTTTTAAATAAAAAGTTGTAGCTCTTTGTATGTGTAGTTGATATACGGAGTTTAAAGAAAATCGTCTGAACCATTTTTGAGAAAATCGCAAAAACCTAAAAGAAACAACTAGTAATGTGGTACTTCCGGTAGAGGAATTTTGACAGATAACACACTGTCAGATCCTATGGTGATACCTAAGCGTAATATCAAGTTTCAACTTTCTACAGTTTTTCGTTTTTGAGCTATTCTGTTCACATACACACACACTCACACATAAAGACCATTTGCTAAAAACCACTTTTTTGGACTCCAGGGGGACCTCGATACGGATATTTCCGGTGAAAACTCGATATCGACAATTTGACACGATTACAATACTTCCTGTTTACTAGGAGTAAGAGAAAGTAATAAATATAATGATTTCTCTTTTAAAAGTCTTGCAGTTGAAGAATGTAGTTGAATACTTTCTCTTATTAAAACAAAAATATCTAATAAAAAGAAAGAAAATGTTCGAGAAAGCTGAAATTCCATTGTTTATTCCACTTAGATATAAATAAATATAAATGCTATGGAAGATAAATTTATATATATAAATATGAAAGCAAATCATATAACATTATGTAAAAAAATATAAGCCGCCTTGAAACGAACAACGAAAATAATAGTAATTTTCAAATCAAAATTACCGTATATAAAATAAAAGTTTTTTCATCACAAATAAATACGTAGCACACGAAACTATGTAATGAAAAATTCAGTAGCTCAATTATTATTTTGTTTTGAACTTAGTTTGTTATTAGTGAAATTCTTCAATTATTTCCAGCCTGTTGTTTAAAGTTTAGGATGTATGCCCAGCTTGTAACCTTATCATTCTAGATCTTTTTATCTTAGAGCTGTGAAAAAAAAAGCAGAAAAAGAAATTTTAAATTTAGAGAAATTTACAAATGCATTTAACTGCAGTGAGAGAAAGTCACGTGATTGATTCTTATCAGATTTGCTCGTACTTTCTCTTACTCCTAGTAAAGAGGAAGTATTGTAATCGTGTCAAATTTTCGATTTTGAGTTTTCAACGGAAATATCCGTTTTGAGGTCCCTTGAGTCCAAAAAAAAAAGGGGTTTTTAGCAAATAGATAATTCAAACTTGATATTCCGTTTAGTTATCACCATGGGATCCGACAGTGGGTCATCTGTCAAAATTCCTCAACCGGAAGTACCACTTTACTACTTTTTTTTTTACTTTTTTGCGCTTTTCTTATAAATGGTTCCGACGAATTTCTTTAAATTCTATATATATCATATACATACAAAGAGCTACAACTTTTAATTGAAACATTTCTCTGGAAAAATTCATTTAACGGCACTTCTGGGGGACAGGTGGGGTTAGGTTTTCATCTTAACTGCTATTTCAGTTTATTAGACGATTTTGTCATCTAAATAATGTTAATTACAATTTAAATATGTTGTTAAAATTCCGAGTTTGAAAAAAATCGGATAACCGGAAGTGCGTTTACTTTACCACTTTACTAAATGATTTTTGTCACTTTTTCGTGATTTTCTTAAAAATAGCTTAGACGACTTTCTTCAAACTTCCTATATAAACTCAACATACAAAGATCTACAACTTTTATTTAAAACATTTCTCTGATAAAAATTCATTTAAGGGCACTTTTGGGGTAGGAGTGGGGTTATGTTTTTGTGTAAAGTGCTATCATAGTTGATTATACAATTCTATCATCCAAAGAAAAATTAATTAGAAATAAATAGATGGCTAAAATTCCGTAATGACAAAATTTCAAGCCATGAATATAAAATCTGAGTCAGTCCCTTCCCAGAATTTTCCCTTCTGCGGGGAGAAATTTAGAGTGTAGTTCGGTGAGAGAGATTTTAAAGTATAGGATTTGTGGTTCGGTACAACAGGTACCGAAATGTGGTTTGATTACACATTTTGGAGTGTTGTTTAGTAGTGTCGTTGACACCCTTTCTCTAATACGTCTTATTGCTAACGTCAATATTCCATGATTTCAAATAAACATGGGCTTCCTAAAAAGAATTGGGAGTCGTCAGATCTTAAGAGAGTGACACTATCAAGGGCAGAATCTATCATAGTTGATTCCCTAGGAATATTCAATTATCACATATTATGCGGAGATTAATATTTATAATTATTGATTACACTTTAGTCGGCCAGCTTCATGTATATTTTTTCTCTTCTTCTTTAGACTCTTTTGTTAAATATATATAAATATATGTCCCTGCATATTGATTAGATCGCTGTGTTTTTAGCATCTCAACATAGTTGAGCAGCCTCATTTTTGCACAGAAAAATGAATCTATCTATCTCTGTAATCATTTTGGAGATGAATTGTATAATCACAGTAAATAGCATTCACAACCTAATTAGGCAGATCTTTTTAAATAGTTTTTGCGAGTTATCAATCAGGACTTCTGCTCCTGAATGAATGTTGAGGTTAATTTATGAATATTATATTAAAGAATATTTTACACTTTATTTACAGTAGGTGAAATAAAACGTGTGTGTAAATAAACACTTAAATAGCTAGTTTATAAGTAATGCAAGTTCATTCATGTTTGTTTTACTTTCTTTAAATATACACATTTTGAAGTGTTGTTCGGTAAGGTCGTTGACATCCTTTCTTTTATTATGCCCTTTCACTCCACACGCTTTATTGCTAAATTTCAATATTCAATGATTTCAAAAAAATAAATAAATGTAATCTTAATAAGGATCCATATATTTGATCGTTCTTTTTCAAATAATATGACCTAAATGCACTTTATATTAAGAGTGTATAAACTGAAATTGCTCTGTGTTATCACAATGTTTTGACAAAACACAACCTGATGATGGGACGAACTCCCGAAACCGGTCGGTGACACAAAAAGAAATAGGCTATCATGGAAAATATCTCTGATACTTTCCAACTGTGCGGAACCAACCACAACAACTTCATATTACCTTGTTAAAACAAGGAAAGTTTCTGTAATCGTGGGAATCTATCCATCATTCCAGAATTGTTTTAAGTTTTGATTTGGGGGCAGTAGCCCATTGAATGATTAAGAGATAAATAAGCAAATCATATTCATAATTTAGATGCAATTGCAGCGTAAACGTTAAAGAAGAGTAAGTTTATTTTTTAGCGAGAATATTAATTGTTATCTGCTACAATAAGAGGGAATATGGAAGTCAAGAGAATAGAATAAGGTCACAGGTGTCCACTTTGTTATGTAGTAGTGTGTAAATGAATGGGATGTGGCTGCTGTATTTTTTAAGTTGAAGAGGTTTGATTCTATTCATTTCTATTAGCAGTTCATATGGAGCATCCAGGTCAGCATAAGCAAAGTTTCTTGAAATCAAATGAGTTGTAAAAACCTTTGTCTAGATCGCTTTAATTTCTCTTATATATATGATTTCTCTTATATGATTTAATAAAGGCACCACACTTCGAAATAGGACCTACCAAGGATTTGAAAAATATCATATACATTTTTACTTTCTCTTACTCCTAGTAAAGAGGAAGTATTGTAATCGTGTCAAATTTTCGATATCGAGTTTTCACCGGAAATATCCGTTTTGAGGTCTCCTGAGTCCAAAAAAGTAGTTTTTAGCAAATGGTCTATGTGTATATATGGGAACAGCATAGCTCAAAAAAAATAAAATCGCAGAAAGTTCAAACTCTTGATATTCTGTTAAGATATGTCAACCATGGGATCCGACAGTACGTTAACTGTCAAAATTCCACATCATGTGGAAGTACCACTTTACTGAATGTTTTTTTTTTTTTTTTACTTTTTTGTGATTTTCACAAAAAATAGCTCCAACGATTTTCTTTAAACTTAGAATATAGACTATACATACAAAGAGCTACAATTTGTATTTAAAACTCTATTCCGGGAAAATACAATTAAGGGCACTTTTGAAGGAGAAATGGGGTTAGGTTTTTCTCTAAAGTGCTATTTCAATTTATTACATAATTCTATTATATACATAATATTAATTAGAATTAAATATCAGAGACATTTTCCGTGGTAGCCTGCTTCATTTTGTGGTCATCGACCGGTTTCGGGCGTTCGCCCATCTTCAGGATGCGTTCTTCAGACAGTGTGCCAACACAGACTCGTACAGAGACTTAGTTTCACACTAACTGAGGTGTTTTTTTTTTTTTTAAATACTAAACTCTTAAACTAGGTAAAGGGATGTGGCCAGATGGGTGGGAAAACACGTGTTTGGGTTGTTAAAGGGCAAATTCTTTTCTTACAGTGGACGCGGGGGGTCTAATCTTTAAACTCTGTTGTTGGAGGGAGACTTACTTCACAATTAACTAACCAAAATATTAAGAATATACAAAAAATAAAAAATAAGATACACAAAATAAATCTAAATAAAATTAAACAACGATTAAACTAACATTTTAAAATTCATTCATTCGTTTAAAACTGAACGATTTTTTATGTGTATCTTATTTTTTATTTTTTGTGTATTCTTAATATTTTGGTTAGTTAATTGTGAATAAGTCTCCCTCCAACAACAGAGTTTAAAGATTAGACCCCCGCGTCCACTGTAAGAAAAGAATTTGCCCTTTAACAACCCAAACACGTGTTTTCCCACCCATCTGGCCACATCCCTTTACCTAGTTTAAGAGTTTAGTATTTAAAAAACACCTCAGTTAGTGTGAAACTAAGTCTCTGTACGAGTCTGTGTTGGCACACTGTCTGAAGAACGCATCCTGAAGATGGGCGAACGCCCGAAACCGGTCGATGACCACAAAATGAAGCAGGCTACCACGGAAAATGTCTCTGATGCTTTCCAGCTCTGCGGAACCAACCACCACAACAAAGAATTAAATATATTGTTGAAATTCTGTGTTTGAAGAAAATCAGATGACACGAAGTGTATTTTTACTGAAAAATATTTTTCAATTTTCTCCTACTTTTTTTTAAAACGGCTCCAACGATTTTCTTTAAACTAGAAATGTGAGTTACACATATAAAGAGCTACAACATTTATTTTAAATATTTCTTTAGGTAAACTCATTTAAGAGGGCTTATGGGGTAGGGACTATGTTTGCCTCTAAAGTCTTTGACACACAGGACAGCAAAGACCGCCGCGATCCGACGATATTGCTGTATATTTCAATATTGCATCATCCCTGTCACACACGAGGCGATCTATCTCAGCGACACAGTCTTGACCCCCGTAGTAGGCGATCTGGTTGTACAAAATTACAAAAACTGTCGCGCGGTCTAGGCGATCTTCATCAGTTTTCTAGTGAAATAAATAACTCCGTTCATACAGTATAGGTGCGAGTATATATTTTTTATTAACTTACCTCAAACAAACGTCCAATCTTTCCCTTGTTTCAATAAGTCTCCTCCAGTTCGTGGTGACCTTTAAAATACTCTGCTGGAGTAGATCATGTAGTTCTCCGAAACTTTGTCTAGACATACGGAATTATAGAAAAAATCTGTCTTCATGCTACTGCAGTTCCCTACAGAGACGGTGGTATTCACCAAGTTCTTCTCTTTTTTCATATTGGGTGCGCCCAATATCGTTTTATTTCTTCTGGTGCACTGTAGTGCTAGAAGAAGCAGAAGTTCCTCCTCATCAGAACTACTCATTTTCACCCAAAAATCGGCAAAACACTAGAACTAGTGCAAAACAATACTGCGACCCTGCTCTGTGGACAAGCTCTAGATCGCTCACACAGATCTCGCTTTGTATGTGACGTAGCCATATCGCTGAACGCCGAAAAGATCGCGCGGTCACTGCCCGCCGCGACAGATCGCGCGGTCACTGCCCGCCGCGACAGATCGCGTCCTATGTGTCAAAGCTTTAAAAGTGCTATCCCTAGTTGATTATACAATTCTACCATCTAGACAGAATTAATTAGAAATTAATGGATTGCCAAAATTCCGAGTTCCAAGAAAATTAGTAAACCGGAAGTGCTCTTTTACCGGACAGTTTTTCAGTTGTCGCGTTTTTTTTTTCCTGAAAACACCGACGAATTTCATTAAATTTTGTATAATAACTATAAAGTTTGTCAATTAAAATTTTGAAAACTGGAGTAAGAGAAAGTTGTGTGAGTGTAGTGCACTAGATTATTTATATGACCAGTAAAGTCAAGATCGCTACTGAACAGGATGCCAAGGTCTCTCTAATAGAGTCACACCAAGCTACAATTAATTATACCGTATAATGGAATAATGGGTACTAAGTTGGATTTGATAATGGTTTAGTAGCATGTTATTTATCTTTGCAACAAATTTCGACATTCTTGCAAAAGTTTTGCATTAGAAAACTAAGGGAGGGCGCGCACTGGCGACTTTTTGTTGCGCAACTATTTTGTATTTACAATCATATGAGAATGTGCACACACAGCGACGCGACAGCAAGGCGACTTTTTAGTTTCTTCGGACGGCTAGAGAAGGGCGACGAAACTGTCTCTACTGCTATTGCTTTACTAGTACATGAGCAGATGGGCGCCAATTTAGTTGCCGTCCACCTCATCCGTCTCACTTTTTTTTTTGTAAGGCACACTGCGTGGGCGGTCCCTAGGCTCTCGCGCATACCCGCCTGTATAGAAACCCCTAACCTAAATGATGCCCCTAACGCAGAGCGTGACGCCCTGAAACAATGGAAATGAACTTAACCAAGCTAATCCTAACCTACATGTCCCTCCCAGTACTCGATATTCCTTGGGGGGACAAAGAATGTAACCTAACCCTATCCAACCTACCCCTAACCCTATTCATCCAATACAGTTAAAATTTATTTACACTCTTCCACTCTAAGCTCGTCCATTCAACTATTCACACTCTTACGCCCCTCAGTAGTTCCTGTGGGGTATGAGAAACCCTTACATCTAATCTTACAAACTAGTCTAAAACTAAGGGTCATAACTACACCGCTAGCCTAAAACCCGCATTCATGCAACATTCACGCAATAAATTACTTCCATTCCAACTTGCAAACTACCTACCCAATCCGCCCTAAAAACCTAAAACCTAACGCCTAAAACCTCTGTACGCGGAACTGTTTTCAAGCAGCAGGGGCAGACTATTATTCTCCAAGGCAACGTGGAACCCAACCACCCTCTGCACGCAAATCAGAATACTCACAACAACACATGCTCACTTAGCTCCTCCTGTCCACACCTACAGCTCCCATCCCCCACCTGACCCCATCCTTGCCCATATTCCATCTCACTTGTCTGCCTTCACTCGCCATTTATATATATATTCTAATATCTTTATTTAAGTTATCTGTAATTATTATCTGTTAAAAATGGCTGTAGCAAGGGATGAAGACATTGATAATGGTTATTGATACATGACTGTGTGTAATGACAGGACTCAGAATCCCAAGTCAAAATCATCAAACGATGTAGTGCTCATGCGAAAATAACCAAAGAATTTCTCAGGATTACATCGTAGATCTTCAAACAACAGAGCAAATTTTCCTTTAATTAGTCTTACAGAGTTTAGAGGGTGAACCCAATACTGTTTTTTTTCTTAGATTTATTTTTACTGCGTCGAATCAATGAGAGAACGAACATACCACAGCTGTCTTTCCGTTAAATCTATTTTTAACAAGGTGTTTTTGATTCGATTGCACCAAAATGAAAACTGCAAAAAAGAGAACAGGAAATAGTTGCTTATCTCTGCGAAACTGATAAGCGGCAGAGTCAAAATAATTGCGCAACAAAAAGTTGCCAGTGCGCGCCCGCTCTAGCTTTTATGAATTGAATGGTTTTGTAAAATTTAATTGTCATAGAAAAATAATCCAAAAATTTGAATCAAAACTAATAAACAAAGTTTGTAAATTTCAATAGTGTAGAAGAAGATGCGATGATGAATTTTCAATTTAAACTGCCATCTTGTTAAGTGTAGATTATCGCACAATACTATATACGAGCATTAAGAACAATATTTTTTATCAATGCTACTAAAATGTTCCAAGTTTGAACAAAATCAGTGAAAGCGGCTTGTTTTTGCCCAAAGAGTTTTCTCTTATACTATGTACAAGTGTACAATTTCCACTTGACAGAATTTTACTATGGCTTACCCTACCAAGGTTTATAATTCTTATAATAATAAAAAAAAGGAAAAAAAAAAGAAGAAGATTTTATGGAACATTATATACATAAATAGTAACAATAATAGTGTCATTAATATTTAGAGTAATGGTTTCCGGTTGGCCTATATTCTCTAAACTGTAAACTTACAACGAAATGAGGCGTTGTTATTAATTTTACTAAAAAAAAAAAAATAAAAAAAAAATAAAAACACAATCTATTTATATGTTGGTTCTGGTAAATGTAATTGGTAGGTGAGAAATTGTGATTAATTATATATATTTATAGCACTGTCTATCCCTAATGTGTGGACCTAAATATTAATAAAATATGTGAAAGGAAAATATAATTTAGTATTTTGACATTATATAAAAATTAATATCTCGCCAATATTGAAAGTATTTAAAAATCTTTTTACTTACGGATATATTCCTTATGCATATCTATTTAAATTAAATTATTAATATAAATATTTTAATATTATTATTATTATTATTATAATTATAAATATATGGATGTCAGAAGAGTGATGGATGGATTCTTAAGTGACGTATGAGAGTAATTAAAAAAAAAAAACCTAAGGAAAGGGAATAGCTAAGTGGTTAGCGTACTGGACTCCCACGCGGAGGTGCCGGGTTCGAATCCAGCTGCTGCCCTTAGATTTTTTTTCTTCCTAAGCGCCTCTACAGCTCACTGAGGCCGGCAGTGCACTGAGAGAAGGTTCCGGGCGCCAATATAGATATTGACGCACCTTAAATTAAAAAAAAAAAAAAATCAGGTTACACTAGAATCACTCACACACAACTTTCTCTTACTCCAATTTTCAAAAATTGTAATTGTCAACAAACTTTATAGTTTTTGAGTAGCAAATTTTAATGAAATTCATCGGTGTTTTTTATGGAGAAAATCACAAAAACTGAACAAAACGTACTTCCTGTTTTCTGATTTACTTCAAATTTGGAATTTCAGTAACATATTTATTTATTATATTTTTATCAACAAACGGCGTAAGCCTTATGGTTGAAGTCATTACATGTGATACATACAGTGATACATAAAATAATAATAGTAAAATAATACATGCTCATTTAACAATTTAATCTTCAAGTAATGCAAAAATGTTTTTTGAAAAGTCCAGATGCCATTTGAAAACCCACATCACCAGAAATATACTCATTCCATGACCTGCATATTCTACAGATGACGTCAGCGTTGAACAGCGCAGTAATCTTAACGGCAGGGACCACGAAATGCAAAGTACTGCGCAAGCAGCGAGGTGGTACATGAAAAGGAATGGCAGCAAGTAGCTCCATGCAATCAATTTCGCCATTCAAGAGCTTCTTCAAGAATAAAAGACCAGCATTTCGTCTTCTAGACTCTAAAGAGCATAAATGAGTAGCACCGCTGGGTAACCTTTTCTTAAAAGTCCTGATGAAACGGTTTTGTATAGCTTCCAGTCTGACTATATCCTTCTTGGTGTAAGGACACCAAATCAATGACGCGTACTCAAGAAGGCTTCTAACGTATGCAATTGTACACAGTTAGCACCGCTTTGGGATCTCTAAGATCATGAGTGTGCCTTAATACAAAACCCAGTGGTCTCGATGCTTTCCTACAAACATATTCAAACTGTTTTGTGAAAGAGAGGTCATGACTCAGAGTAACTCCTAAATACTTCACGTTACGAGTCCTCTCCAATGGTTTGCCATCAATGAGGTACTGATATGATATAAAAGTCTTTTTGCGATAAAAAGAAATGACTTGGCATTTTTTAACATTTAGCTCCATGCCATTACTGCAGCACCAGTCAGAAATAATGCGGAGGGTATCTTGAATTATAATACAGTCCGACTGGGAAGCAACTTTATGGAAGAACTTCAAGTCATCCGCAAATGCAAGTACCTCAACATCCGAGATCCTTAGTAGAAGGTCATTAATAAAAATTCAAATTTTAATTCTAATTAATATTATTTAGATGATAGAATTGTGTAATACACTGTGAAAAGCACTTTAGAGGAAAACCTAACCCCACCTCTCCCACAAAAGTGCCCTTAAATGAATTTTTTTTAAAGAAATATTTCAAATAAAAGTTGTAGATTTTTTATAAGAGTAGTTGATGTACCAAGTTTAATAAAAATCGTCTGAGCCATTTTTGAGAAAATCGCAAAAAAATGAAAAAAAAAACAACTAGTAAAATGGTACTTCCGGTTGAGGAAGTTTGACAGATAACCTACTGTCGAATTCCATGGTGATCCCCAAACGGAATATCAAGATTGAACTTTCTAAAATTTTTCATTTTTGAACTATGCTGTTCATATACACACAAACCATTTGCTGAAAACCACTTTTTTGGACTCAGAGGACTTCAAAACGGGTATTTGCGGTGAAAACTCGATATCGAAAATTTGACACGATTACAATACTTCCACTTACTAGGTGTAAGAGAAAGTAAAAAATAAAAAATGACGTGAAACACTCAAATTACTTTCTCTCATTGCAATTAACATAATTTTAATAAATTAATTATCTACGAACATTATACCTAATTCTTAATAAATGTTTAGTTATCATCAATTTATATGAATAGGAGAATAATAAACTTTAATAAAAAAAATCTGTTGTGAAACACTCACACAACTTTCTCTTACTCCAGTTCTCAAAATTATAACAAACAAATTTTATAGTTTTTGCAGCAAATTTAATGAAATTTGTCGAAAACTGTAAAAACTATTCATTAAAGGCGCACTTCCGGTTTACTGATTTCCTTCAAACTCGGAATTTTGGCCATCTATTTATTTCTAATTAATTTCATTCGGATGATAGAGTCGTATAATCAAGTATGATACCACTTTAGAGGAAGCTGTAACCCTACCCCCTCTCCTAGAAGTGCCCTTAAATGAATTTTTCCAGAGAAATCTTTTATATAAAAGTTGTAGATCTTTGTATGTTTAGTTTATATGTGTAGTTTCAAGAAAATCGTCGGGGCCATTTTTGAGAAAATCGGGAACAAGTGAAAAAATCATTTAGTAAAGTGTTAAAACAAAAGGTCTTCCGGTTATCCGATTTTCCTCAAATTCGGAATTTCAACAACATATTTAATTCTAATTAACATTATTTAAATGAGCGAATTGTGTAATAAACTGAAATAGCACTTTAGAGGTTAACCTAACCCCACCCCTCCCCCAAAAGTGCCCTTAAATGAATTTTCCCAGAGAAATGTTTCAAATAAAAGTTGTAGCCCTTTGTATATGTAAATGATGTTATAAGTTTAAAGAAAATCGTTGGAGCCATTTTTGAGAAAAACGCAAAAAAGTAAAAAAAACAACTAGTAAAGTGGTACTTCCGGTTGAGGAATTTTGACAGATAACGCACAGTCAGATTGCATGGTGATATGTAAACGGAATATCAAGTTTCAGCTTTCTACGGTTTTTCGTTTTTGAGATATGCTGTTCACATACACACACACACACACAGATCATTTGCTAAAAACCACTTTTTTGGACTCAGGGGACGTCAAAACGGATATTTCCGGTGAAAACTCAATATCGAAAATTTGACACGATTACAATACTTCGTCTTACTAGGAGTAAGAGAAAGTAATTATAATACGATTTTGTTGAGAAAAAAGCATAACCTCCCCAGCCCCCTCAAAACACCCATTAAATGAATTTTTGAATTTTGATGAATTTTCCCAGTGAAATCTTTCAACTTAAACGTAGTAGCTCTTTCTACGTGAAGCAGATGCATAAAGTTTAAGGAAAATCGTTGGATCCATTTTTAAGTAAATCGCAAAAAAAAACTGAAAAAACTATTAATAAAACAATTACTGGATAGGAATGTAACATATAACCTATAATTGTGGTAACTACAGTAAAAAGGTTAACACTAAAAAATAAAAAATAGTTGTTGGTGTAGGACGAATGAACGGACCGGAAGCTGGGGGAAAATGTTTAGCTGAATTCTCAGACGCTCATCTAAGTTAATTAAAATAAAAATAATAATCACATTGTATATCATGTTATTATATATTAATTAGAAGAATTAATTAAATGTTAATAAAGCTGGATTTATTTCAAAGATGAGTAATTTGGCAAATCATTAATAAATAGATCTGTGAAGTTAAATTATTACGATAATATTACGGACGATCTTTGCATATTCACCGGATATATATGGTTAAATGTCTCCTGAGTAGGTACTAAAATGTTTTAGTGACTATATCTCTTTTTTTATTTATATAATTGAGTCTTCTAATAAAATATGCGTCTAAGTGGTTAGTCTAAGCAAGAGTTTGCACTGGGTATGTAGTGTATAGGCTCCAATGTTTTGTATAAATGTTGCTACGTTTTATTGACTAGGGTGTACTAAGTGTTGTTTATGTCGTTACTTCCTCTTCCTTCCTTAGAAACAGGAAATACTGCGATCTTGTTACATTTCCGAAATTGAGATTTAACCGGAAATACATGTTTTGAATAAGAAAAAAATCCGGTGTGAAACACTCAGACAACTTTCTCTTACTCCAGTTGTCAAAAATTATAATTGACAAATTTTATATGTTGTTACCAAAATTTAATGAAATTCGTCGAAAACTGAAAAAAACTGTCCGGTAAAAGCGCACTACCGGTTTACTAATTTTCTTGAAACTCGGAATTTTGGCCATATATTTATTTCTAATTAAATTTGTTTCTATGATAGAACAGTATAATTGTAATGACATGGAAAGTCATACCAATGTCAAAGTGGTTCCAGCCAGCTGCTATCTTAACAAAGGATGGCAGTAATAAAAGAGCAATTTATAACCAGCGACCTAGCAGGCCGCCGTCTTCAAGACAATGCCGGCCAAACAAACAACAAAGCCCTTTTCAATACTTTACATCAAAGCAAGCACCGATAAGGTTGGCCACTGACCTAAATAAGGTCAGCAAACTACGAAGGTCACACAAGGTCGCACACTAAGACAGATGTCTTGGTGTGAGTGTGGCCAACACCGATATATAAACTCTATCATATACAACGAGAGGATCATTACATCTTATACGACGATACGAGCACATCCATATACACGAGCAGCAGTTTACGCGACTATACACAGTTTCATTTAAACTTATCATCTTTTAGTAGTGCATCTTAGTTCGTTTATTTTATCATTCTAATTTATTACTTATTTATCTTCTATTTATTCCTAAGTATTTCGCTAGTTATTAGTTACCATTTATACGTTAAAGTTATTGTTAAAATACAGTTTATTTTTATAAAATCCGTATTAATAATTCGATGCACTAACTTCCAAAATCTCTCAACTAACTTCCGCCCTCTTCAAGACTTCTACTACATCAGGAATCACATCAAACGATTCCATTAAATAATCAATCTGATAGCACTTTAGACGAAGCTATAACCCTACCTCTCCCGTAAAAGTGCCCTTAAATGAATTTTCCCAGTGAAATGCTTCAAATAACACCATTGTAGGTTTAGTTTATACACGAAATTTCAAGATAATCGTGGAGCCTCAAATATGTTAAGAACGAAAATCGTAGTATACCAAAAATTGATTCTCTATTTTGGACATTCTTACCGCATCTGAGAATAAGTTTTTTTATTGAAAACCCATCACAACCAGAGATGTGCGTCTTTACTGAATTTTTACTTTCTCTTACTCCTTAAAGGAAGTATTGTAATTGTATCAAATTTTCGATATCAAGTTTTTACCGGAAATTAATCGTTTTGAGGTCTCCTGAATTCAAAAAGTGGTTTTTAGAAAAGGGTCTGTGTGTGTGTATATATGTATGTGAACAGCATTGCTCAAAAATTAAACATCGTAGAAAGTTCAAACATGATATTCCGTTTAGGCATCACCATGGGATTAAATAGTATATTATTTGTCAAAATTCCTCAACCGGAAGTACCACTTTACTGATTTTTTTTTACTTTTTGGCGATTTTCTCAAAAATGACTCCAACGATTTGCTTTAAACTTGGTATATCAATTACACATACCAAGATCTATAATTTTTATCTGCAACATTTCTCCGAAAAAATGCATGTAAGGGCACTTTTTTGGGGGGAGGAGATGGGGTTAGGTTGTCCACTAAACAACTGCAATCTTAGTTGATTACACGATTTTACGAGCTTGACAAAATTAATTAGAAATAAGTAGATTGCCAAAATTCCGTATTTTTCAAGAAAATTAGTTAACCGGAAGTATGTTTTTACTGAACAGTTATTTTTTTACTTTCTCTTACTCCTAGTAAGAGGAAGTATTGTAATCGTGTCAAATTTTCGATATCGAGTTTCACCGGAAATATCCGTTTTGAGGTCCCCTGAGTCCAAAAAAGTGGTTTTTAGCAAATGGTCTCTGTGTGTGTGTGTGTGTGTGTGTGTGTGTGTATGTATGTATGTATGTGAACAGCATAGCTCAAAAACGAAAAATCGTAGAAAGTTGAAACTTGATATTCCGTTTAGTATCACCATGGGATCTGACGGGCGTTATCTGTCAAAATTCCTCAACGGAAGTACCACTTTACTAGTTGGTTTTTTACTTTTTGCAATTTTCTCAAAAATGGCTCCGACGATTTTCTTAAACTTGGTATATCAACTACACATACAAAGAGCTACAACTTTTATTTGAAACATTTCTCCAGGAAAATTCATTTAAGGGCACTTCTGAAGGAGGGGTGGGGTTAGGTTTTCATCTTAACTGTGTTTCAGTATATTAGACAATTCTGTCATCTAAATAATGTTAATTAGAATTAAACATGTTGTTGAAATTCCGAGTTTGAAAAAATAGATAACCGGAAGTGCGTTTTTACTGAAATATAATTTTCAGTTTTCTGGTATTTTCTCGAAAATGGCTCCAACGATTTTCTTTAAACGAGCGTTGTTAACTATACATATAAAGAGCTACAACTTTTATTTGAAACTTTTCCCCTGATAAATTCATTTAAGGGGACTTTTGGGGGAGGGGGTTATGTTTTTCTTTAAAATGCTATCACAGTTGATTATACAATTCTGTCATCCAAATTGAAATAACTAGAAATTAATATATGACCCAAATTCCGAGTTCCAAGGAAATTAGTAAACCGGACAGTTTTACTGGACAGTGTTTTCACTTTTCGACGAATTTCATTAAATTTGGTACACTAACTATAAAATTTGTCAATTATAATGTTGAGTACTGGAGTAAGAGAAAGTTGTGTGAGTGTTTCACACCAGATTTTTTTTTTTTTAATTCTTGTGATTTTCTCCATAAAAAATACATAGACGAATTTCATTAAATTTGATACATTAATTATAAAGTTTGTCAATTATAATTTTGAAAATTGGAGTAACAGGAAGTTGTTAGTGTATCACACTAGATTTGATTTTTTTTTTGTTTTTGCAATTTTTTTTTCAAAACTAGCTCTAACGATTTCCCTCTAAATTTCGTATAACTATCACTTTTATTTGAATCAATTTTTTTAAGAAAATTAGTTTTTTGGAGGGGTTGGGGGAAGCGGAAAACCGTAAACGTTTCAAAGTTTTGTGAAACATTCCCACGATTTTTTTCTAAAACTGTGATTATTACAATTTTAATTGACCAAATTCAAACTTAACAATATTTATTAAAGTTTGGTTTAGTTTTGGCATGTATTACGCTTTAAAGGTGTGGGACTTATATTGGTTTATATGATATCGTCATCTTTTTGAACCACTTAGCGAATTTTTGCAGGTTCCTCAGAACAACTTAAAAAATAAATTTTTGCAAGTATCATAATGTTTCAAATAAAAGTGATACGCTTACGTCTGCGCCAAGTGAGCATTCCAGGTTTCAAGAAAATTGGTTGGAGCCGTTTTGGGGAAAGTTTTACAACATTAATTCAAAAACAGTTCTCAAAAGGTCCGCATTTCTAGTCAAAATTTCGAATTCTACCAATACTTCCTATGTACCTTAATTATATAAATGGTAAATTCACACATTGTACTCAAGTGGTTCTTTATTGTTGTACCCTCCTCCAAAAAACCTACGCATAATACAATTTTCTTGGAAATGTTACACACAAATGTGAAATCATTTCTGAAGAAATCGCTGAAAAACTGATGAAACTAATTAATAAATTCGTATTTCCCGGTTGATATTTGACCGAAACATTTATGTCAATTGCGGAGGTGATAATTAAACGGAATAAACAAGTTTGAGTTTCCTGTGTCTTTTGTTTATGAGGTATATATTATTCATACATAAATACACAAATTCTTGTTACACACAAATTTTCATACATAAATTGTTCATAAACAAACATATAAATAAATACATAGATACAGAGTTTACAATAAAAACATATGTTTTAATTCACAGAAAACCTCAAAATATTAATTTATTTTATCATAAAATCTCTACATTGTAAATTTGACGTCATAATATTTCCTCTATAAAATAAAATAAATATTAAGTAAAAATCTAATTATCTAAAATAAATATAAGGTAAAATAAATAATAAATAATTTTAATAATATAAAAATAGGGGAAGTATTAGCTAAGTGGTTAGCGCATTGGATTCCCACGTGAGAAGTCCCTGGTTCGAGTCCAGTGTTATCCTTAGTTTTTTTTCTTCCTAGGACCTCACTACAGCTCACTGTTCGGTGATGGACAGTGTTGTCTGTAGCAAGAGAACACTGTCCGGAGGCCGGCAGTGCACTGAGAAATCACCGGGCGTTAAGGACCCATAGATGTTGACGCGCCTTAAATAAAAAAAAAACTCCCCAAGGGAGCCCAGTACGCACCAACCATTCCCTTCCCTTAGTAAGAATTTGGTGTGAAACACTCACACAACTTTCTCTTACTCCAGATCTCAATAATTATAATTGACAAATTTTATAGTTTGTGTACCAAATTTAATGAAATTCGTCGAAAATTGGAAAAAACTGTACGGTAAAAGCGCACTTCCAGTTTACTAATTTCCTTGAAACTCGGAATTTTGGCCATCTATTTATTTCTAATTAATTTCGTTTAGATGATTAGAATTGTATAATCAACTATGATAGTATTTTAGAAAAAAAAAACATAACCCGGCGGCCTCTCCTCCAAAAGTGCCCTCAAATGCTTTTTCTTGAGAAATCTTTTAAATAAAAGTTGTAGATCATTGTATGTTTAGTTTATATAGGAAGTTTGAAGAAAATTGTCGGAGAAATTTTTGAGAAAATCGCATAAACGTAAAAAAAAAAAAACAATAAGTAAAGTGGTACTTCCGGTTGAGGAATTTTGGCAGATGACCCACTGTCATATGCCATGATGATACCTAAATGGAAGTTCAAGTTTCAACTTTCTACGGTTTTTGGTTTTTGAGCTATGCTATTCACATATACACATACAGACCATTTGCTAAAAACCACTTTTTTGAACTCAAGAGACCTCAAAGTGGATATTTCCGGTAAAAAATCGATATCGAAAATTTGACACGATTACAATACTTTCTCTTACTAAGGAGTAAGAGAAAGTGAACAATATAATAATAATAATTATATTATAATAAAATAAATATTTTGTTTTAGAATTTCGTTTAGACAGTTTAAATTTGAAATGTTCTCTTACTCAAGATTTTGTTATCAATATTTGCTCCTAATAAGAAGAAGTATTGCGGTGGAATTATTACAGCGTTTTCATTGGAATTACATATTTCGATTACTCCTGATTTCGAAAAGGAGGGGTGTGCGTATGTGTATGTATATAGATTCAAGTTGTATCATATATACGAAAATTGTACAGGAAGCTCAAACTTGTATTCCGTTTATATACTATCGTCACATCTGACATGAAGATTTGTGGCAAAATCCATCAAGCTAAAGTTCGATTTTATTAAATGTTTATTTCCATTTTTTTTTTTTTTTGCGATTTTCTCGTAAACGGTTCCAATGATTTTATTTAAACTTCGTATACTATTTACGTACGAGATCATCGCAATATCTTATTACATTTATTTAAAACATTTTTAGGTACCGGAAAACTGGAAAAAATTAATTTTAGTATAATGTATGGTTCTATCACCTATATAATGTTAATAAACATTAGACATCTTGGTAGAATTCCAAGTACCGGCACAGCAAATTTACAGAATATGTATATTACTTTGTCGAAAACGTTTTTAACTATTTCCTTTAAATTTGAAACGCTATCTGCATAGCTATGAAACTACTACTTTTATTTGTAACATTATCTCCCCCCCCCCAAATTGATTTTAAGCAATTCTATTAGATTTGGCGTTAAATTTCAAATACGCTATCTTGGATTCTACATAGACGGCCGATTAACTTGGAACTCCCACACCAGATTTAAAAGACAGGCTTTGAATCAGAGATTTCGATAGTTACGACGATTGCTAGATGGAAAAACTAAACGTCAACCACTCTACAACATGATACTAATTTACAAAA
This sequence comes from Triatoma infestans, assembly GCA_011037195.1. NCBI lineage: Eukaryota > Metazoa > Arthropoda > Insecta > Hemiptera > Reduviidae > Triatoma > Triatoma infestans. The sequence goes on along the minus strand of JAAEAF010001322.1, from coordinate 7,420 downwards.
CTATAATCCGAACCATATGGGTTTACGGTTGGGAAGTTTATGGTTCCACCAAACCTTCCAACCTATACAGAATACAGGCTTTCCAATCTAAACTTTTATGACAAATTACTGACGCACCCTACTAAGTCTCAAACCTTACACTACACACTGACCTCAATATACCATTCGTGAGATATTCAATCATAAATAGTTTCAGGAAACACTATCACAACCTAACAATTCTCTTATCTCCAACTTAAGCTTGCCACAGAATACTATAGCAAAGAGACTGAAAAGTAAGTGGCCTAGGGATAACCTTCACAACTAAATGCCCTATCAATGCCAGGAGTGTCATCTTTCAGTGACTTCTCCATTCAAGTTCCTCAAGCCAACAGTATCAACAGTGAGCAATAGCCATTATTGTTATCTGATTTATCAGATTTTGCTTAGTGAGTCCTGGTGGAATTGTATTCCCTGTTTAAACCTTTAGTTTTCCCTCATGTTTGGTTGGATAAGAAGACAAAAAAATTTGGTAAAACTAGTGGATCATCAAGTTATCTTAATAAACAGCGTAGTAACACAGACTTACACAGAGCGAAATCAGTTTAAACCTTCAGTGTTAACACGCTCAGCATGTCTGTTTGCAATCTAGATATCCTGATGATGGTGGGCGAACGATGACAACAAAATGAAGCAGGTTATTACTGAAAAAATATTTGATTTAGTAAAAATTGTGTCGTTTAGGGAAATTTGGGAGAAATTTAAGAATTGTAATCAGAAAGGAGTCAGTCGTGTGACTATTTTAAAGATTTTTATTAAATTTTGTAAGTCAGATTTTTACAAAATATTATACTAGCAATAATAATAATAATAAACAAGAATTTCTTCTTCAAATATTAAACATGATAGTGTATTAACCTTATCCTATGTGAGGGGGTGAACATATGATCTTATTCTTAACACGTTCATCAAGTAATACCTCCTTTTAAAGCTCTATTTATTGTCTACACAAGTCTGCAACTTAACATGTCTATATCAAGTGAAAATAATATAATAATAACTATTTATGATTTTTATATATCTTCATTTTCTTGGTTCAGACCGGTTTCGGATTCTCACATCCATCGTCAGAGTATGGCAGAGTTTACTTCAACTTAATGATTCTGTCATGCACCACACTAGTTGATTGTTACGTTTGTTTGATTAATCAACCGCAATAATTAAAACTGTCTAGTGTATAAAGCTAGATTAAAAATTTATTTTAGCGGAATTCTAGGGGAACTGAATTTCCGGTTTAGAGCCAATTTATCAGTTCTCCTACATGTTGGGTTCCTAAAGGGACAAACTTGTGACTGGTCCGCAGAACTGGAAAGCATCACAATATTTTTCTTGATAATCTGTTTCATTCTATAGTCATCTATCGGATTTGGGCATTCATTCATTGACAGTCAAGCACTATGGTGCATGACAGAATCATTAAGTTGAGGTCAATTCTCTACAAGAATTGATAGCCTTAATCTGACGAGGTTGAGCTTTTGTTGTCATCGACCAGTTTTGGGCATTGATTGACAATCAATCAGACCTTTCGTAACAGAATCATTAAGTTGAAGTCAACACTTTACACCAAGTGATAGCCTTACTTTTGACGATGGATGAGAATCCGAAACCGGTCAGAATCAAGCAAATGAAGCCTTGATACGACGGATAAAGTCATAAATGTATTAAATACCATTGATTAAGTTTCACCTATGTTGCAATAAGCCTCTTCAGGGACGTTACAACTTAAAACCAATTACAAAGGCATTGCAAATTAAAATGACACTTTAGGCAATAAGCCTAAAGTCACCCCTTCCTCCAGAAACCCTATTAAATTAATTTTCTCCGAATAATATTCCAAGTAAAAGTTGTAGCTCCTTTTATGTTTAATTGATGTACGAAATATTAAAAAAAATCGTGTGGCACACCAAACAATTTAATTCTAAATTTCAAAGTAATATTTTTGTTGTTGTGGTGGTTGGGTTTCGCAGAGCTGGAAAGGCATGAGAGACATTTTCTATGGTAGCCTGCTTCATTGTGTAGTGATCGACCGTTTTCGGGGCGTTCGCCCATCTTCAGGATGCTCTTTTCAGACAGTGTGACAACACAGACTTGCACAACTGACTTCAGTCAGTGTTGTCAGTGGAGTCAGTGTGTAAACTGAATGTCCTCTGACATTCACTGACACACACTCCACAACAATGTCACTTCACTTCACTTCACTTACACACTGACTCCACTGACAACACTGACTGAAGTCAGTTGTGCAAGACTGTGTTGTCACACTGTCTGAAAAATGCATCCTGAAGATGGGCGAACGCCCGAAACCGGCGATGGACCACCAAATGAAGCAGGTTACCACGGAAAATGTCTCTGACCACACAATAACCTCCTTCTAGCATATAACTTGCTACCTTTCCTTGACAGATCCTGAGGAAGGACACCAAAGGTGTCCGAAACGTTGATAGAATAAACTTTTAAAGTTGAAAAGTTTTTTTTTCTTTGGGCCCCCAGCTAACAAACGTTTTGCTTGTTTTATTAACAACGATCAAACGTAACTATTATTTTTTTTGTTTATTATATGTATATAAAATATTTAAATTAAATTCATAAAACAAATACAAACATATATGGCTAATTTCCTAGTATGAGTTCTAAGTTAGGAAAGAAAGTTTTTCGTTATTAAAATTGTAAACTTGAAAAAGTAAACTCATATTTATTTATGGAATTTTTAAAATATTTTTTTTTCAATTTAGTTAAAAATATATCAATATTTAGGGGCGGGTGTTGGTGTAGTGGTTATGAGCATGGACTTGTAAGTGGGAGGACCCCAGTTCGAGTCCAGCGTATAACTAAATTTTATATTTGTTTAAAAAATGTTAATAGTAAAGTAAGTGCTTCCGCCCCCGTCCACGACACCTAATTTGGTAGTTGGACGTTAAGCCCGCCTGAAAAAATAGGTATTACTTTACTTTTATATCAATATTTACTATTTAAACAACTCAAGAAAAATTAAAAGACTACTTTATTGTTATTATTTTTTAATTTGGCGTGTCAACATCTATGGGTCATTGGCGCCCGGAGCTTCTCAGTGCACTGCCGGCCTCCGGACAAATGTTCTCTCGTTACAGACAACACTACCGGACAGTGAGCTGTAGAGGCTTCTAGGAAGAAAAATTCTAAGGGTAGCACATATTATTATTATTATTATTATTATTATTATTATTATTATCATCATTAGTTTTTGGGGAATTGATTTTTTAGTGGCTCTGAGGGGAACAGTAGCGTTTAACTTTCTTTTAAAGTCCCAATTCAGTATAATACATAGTACTGCACTAAGTAATATTAATATAATATATTGGAAATATTGTTAGAATCTCAAATTTGAAGAAAATTCGTGAACCAGAAGTGCGTCTTTACAGATAATAAATTTTTGATATTTTTAGAAATTCCCTCGAATACGACTCATTTATGATTTCCTATAAACATGGTATACTAACTGCACAGATATGAACCTATCACTATTATAGATAGTTTTGCGGAATTATATTCAGATTTGGTGATTGAAAATGGTATAAAATCGCTAAATATTCTAAAGTATATTTTTTATTTAGAAAGTATAAAGTATATATTGTGAAAAAATTATAAGAAATATGAGGAAAAAGTAATAGAAGTCTAGAGGGAAGCTGTCTTAATTCATGTGTAGCCAGAGGAGGATGTAGTAGAGTGGGAGGCTAGCCGTCCTAGATGCTGAAGATATATATATAGCAACAGTTTGGGGTCATTATGAGCGAGAGTTGGTTAGGCGATGGAGACACGTACAGCACTAGCTTTGGTTCTACTAGTGGGCGCCGGCGATGCAATATCATCATCATCACCAACCAGCCAAGAAGATACCAGCTTACAAGATCCAAACAACGTATTAGATGGAATATATACAGAATGTGTTTTATCAATTAGTTTTCCATGCTTACAAAGAAAAGCATTATTATTCATAGAACGTATGGGAAGAGCGCAAATATTTCCATTAATTGGTGATCTTGTATCGTTAATAAAGACGTCAGCTGTAGAAAGACCAGCGCTATCAGAAGAGAAATTGAGATATTTAAATGGTGAACAATTGGCCGACATGATTGATACATCGATTACGGATTTCTTTCAAAGTCATGTATTCAGATTAAAATTGCCAACTTGGTTAGACAATACTGCTGAATCAAGAGGTGATAATTCGTTAGATTTTTATATTGGCGAACCTGATATTGTTGATGAAGGTAAGTTTATTTTAAAATATATTTACCAAGAATTTTTACTTTCTCTTACTTCCAGTAAATCGTGTCAAATTTTCAATATCGAGTTTTCACCGGAAATATCCGTTTTTAAGGTCCCCTGAGTCCAAAAAAGTGATTCTTAACAAATGGTCTGTGTGTGTGTGTGTGTGTGTGTGCATGTATATGAACAGCATAGCTCAAAAACGAAAAACCGTAGAAACTAGAAACTTAATATTCCGTGTAGGTATCACTCCGAGATCTGAGACTGCATTATCTGTCGAAATTCCCCAACCAGAAATACCACTTTACTAGTTGTTGTTTTTTTTAATTTTTTGCGTTTTTTTCAAAAACAGCACCGATGATTTTCTACAAACTTTGTACATTAACTACACATATAAAGAGCTATAACTTTTATTTGAAAAATTTCTCTGGGAAAAATTAATTTAAGGGCACTTTTGGAGGAGGGGTGGGGTTAGGTTTTCATCTAAAGTGCTATTTAAGTTTATTGGACAATTCGGACATCTAAATAATTTTTAATTAGAATTAAATATATTGTTGAAATTCCAAGTTTGAATTAAATCGCATAACCGGAAGTGCGTTTAATTTACCACTTTACTAAATGTTTTTTATTTTCACTTTTTCCAATTTTCTCAAAAAATAGTTCCGATGATTTTCTTGCAACTTCATATATAAACTACGCATATAATGATCTACAACTTTTACATAAAACATTTCTCTAGGAACATTCATTTAAGGGCACTTTTAGGGAATGGGTGGGTTTATGTTTTTCTTTAAAATACTAATCATAGTTGATTATACAATTCTATCATCTAAACAAAATTAATTAGAAATAAATAATAGATGGCCAAAATTCTCGAGTTTCAAGAAACTTAATAAACCGGAAGTGCGGCTTTTATTGAATCAGTTTTCGACGAATTTCATTAAATTTGGTACACAAACTATAAAATTTGTCTCAATTATAATTTTTGAGAACTGGAGTAAGAGAAAGTTGTGGTAGTGTTTCACACCAGATTTTTACTTTTTCAAGTCTTAATGAGTTCAATTTCTACAGTTCATCAATAATAAACAATTTTAATATTTATTTTTAATCTTTTAATTTTAAATTATATGTAGAAAAGAAGGGAAAATCCTTCTGTGTTAATTAATAAAATTTTCCTTCGATATAAACTTTACCGTACTTTTGCTCGTCCATAAGATTTTTACAGATCGTAGAACAGTATATTATCCTAAAACTAGCATTTAAGATGTAAGCATAAAAGCGCAACTTTTCTTACATCGCCCTACGCAAAATAAAAGTAATAGTCAATTATGAAATATGCAATTAGTGTATCAAAAAGAAAAAAAAAAAAATCGTTACCCAAGAGAATCATGAAAAACTTTGTTTCTCAAACACTGAATTTTATCAAATCATATAATAGTGTTGTTTTTTTTTTAATTCGAGATATATGTTTGTGAACCGTGCATTATGTTAAAAATGTCTGTTTAGAGGGTAAACATAAAGTTGATGCTTCCATAAATTTATTAAAATTAATTTTCCAGTTAAAGTATCATGGCCTATTATGTTTAGATAACACATCAAATTAAAAAAAAAAAAAAAATCGTTTCTTTTGTCCATTTTGAGTGAGGAAATTGCAATAAAAATGAAATAAATCGATTTTTTTTTGTTTTCAAATTCGGTTTAATATCAATATTAAATTTGATTTTAGCTTATTATTAAATGCTTATATTAATATTATATAAATCTTCATCAGCAACCAGTCAAGAAGATACAAGCTACAAGATCCAAACAACGTATAATAATATTAATGAGGCAGTTTAATATTAATTTAATAATCTAATAATTTAATAATAATCTCTTAATTTAATAATAGATAATATTAATCGTATAATAATATTAATGAGGCAGTTTAATATTAATCTAATAATTTAATAATAGATAATAATTTAATAATAATCTAATAATTTAATAATAGATAATAATTGAATAATAATCTAATAATTTAATAATAGATAATATTAATCGTATAATAATATTAATGAGGCAGTTTAATATTAATCTAATAATTTAATAATAGATAATAATTTAATAATCATCTAATAATTTAATAATAGATAATAATTTAATAATAATCTAATAATTTAATAATAGATAATATTAATCGTACGTATAATAATATTAATGAGGCAGTTTAAAAAAAAAAAAAACCTTATAGCGACACATATTCCCCCAGATTACCCCCATTCAGTAAAGTTTTTCTGAAAAATATTTCAAATAAGTTTCTTTATATTATGATTAGTTGATCATACTAAAAAACTGAAGAATCTATTCACTAAAGAGGTAGTTTCTATTTTAACCGCTTAATTTTTAAGTGGTCGACCTATATTAATCAAAATCTTATTGTCGTGTCCCTTGATAAAACCTAAATGAAATAACGAGCTACAGCTTCCTGCAATTTCCCATTTTTGAGTTCAAATACACACATATACACCAATCTAATGTAATCTAATCTAGAATCCGGGTCCTCCATAGAGACTTCAGCACTTAGACCACGTCCTGGGCCCATTGTGAACCCCGTAGAACGCCTCATATCACCCCTGTATCATTTTTAAGGAACGCCGCGCGCTGAGGCGAATAAAAATTTCTGATCCTACCCTTCGGCTCCAGAATGTGGACACGCCAATATTTCAGGGAATTTTCTGCAAGCATAATGCACGCACTCTCCAAGAAAGTAAAAACGATGTCTCATCTTTTTTTTCGCCGGCATTTTCTGCAGAGTGGGTCCGTAAAGAGGACCCCATATTATGCACATGCTTCCTTAAAAGGCAATGCCCTGTAACTGGGGGGCAGTAATTTTCCTTAGCATCACTTTTGTTTTGCCGAGAAGATAGATTGTGCGTGTCTTTGAGTGGCCCTCCAAGAAATCAGCACCGTAATATTATTCCAATATAATATATGTTACCGTATTAACCACTTTTTTCAGTAACCCTACAGGCAGTTCTGTACGAGATTTCTGTACGTAATGTCACCAATTTTCTATACAAATTTTCAAACTCAGGGTAACCCCCCCACCAAAACATGTATTTCTGATGAAAAATAAATTAAAAAAACAAATTTC
>JAAEAF010001321.1:32041-108749 GCA_011037195.1 Triatoma infestans | reverse complement strand
CCCGTTAAAACAATTGGGTCTTCGCGTTGAGGCCGCGTCAGTAGTTTGTTATAAACTGACGTTTCACCATATTACAATACCTGATAAATTTTGTGGAAACCAAAGTCCATGCACAACAATTATCACGAACGTCGTAAGAGAGGCAGAAATTGAGAAAGAAGAAAAACGATCAAATACAGTTATAGTCTCTGTCGGAACAGAAAATGGCTAATTTGCTTCAAATTTGGAATGCAAGCAATGCTTCTAATATATAGCGCACACTGTACTATAGTGGAAAGCGTAACGCCACTGTTCCCCCACAACTGACAAAAACAAACATAATTTCCCAGGAAAATGTTTCAACTAAAATTGATAGGTATTTATGTGTGTAGATAATACCAAGTTTAAAGAGAATCGTTGGAGCCATTTTCGAAAAAGATCGCGAAAAACAAAAAAATCAGTAAACTCGCCATTAAGGCTGATGGATTTTACCCGAAACCTTCGTGTTAGATCAGATGGCAGTATCTAAATGAGTACCAACTTTGGACTTGCTCCGATTTTTCGTTTTTGAGATATTCAGTTAACAGCACATATACATACATACACACACACACACACACACACATAAATAGACCATTTTCTAAAATTTTTCTACTCAGGGAACCTGAAAATGTGTAGTTCCGGTGGACTCGACAGAAAATTTGTCACAATCACAATACTTCCTCTTACTAGGAATAAGAGAACTTGAAAATTCAATAAGTTTCACAATAGCCTTTTTTTTGACTTCATAAAGTAAAACAATTGTGAATGATTTACTAGAAACTAATTGGAATAATACTAGATACAGAAGGCTGTGTGTGGCAAAAACTTGTCTATGATAAATATAAACAGGGTAGGTTATAGAAGTACAGGTGTGGTGTATATACAGGTTGGTTGGTAACAGATGTCCGGCCACAATAAACGGCTCTGGCGAGATAAGATAGTGTGGTGACATGTAGTTGGTGCCATTGTCTCATTGTTCTAGTGTAGGTGTTAGTATGCTGTACAGTAACACCTTGCCTGCACTGGCTGTACAGCCAACCAACTCACTGCAAACTGATAACATTCGCATGGGATTGTGTCAGTTTTACCTCTAACGTCCTCATTTCACTTTCATTATGTGTCAACGGCCATCCTCTCCCGTCCTTCACTAGCACTGCTCCTTTTGGAAATTAAAAAATCTTGCTGAAACATTCACACAACTTTCTCTTCCTCTTTATAATAAAACTATATATTTATAAGATGACATATTTTCTTTAAACTCAAATATTATGTACTTATCATAACATAAATATAGAGGAGGTGGTGGAGGATAAATACCAACCTACAAATCTTGGCAGGTAGAGAAGTGATTATATTATGGCCCACTAGAGCGCTCTAAAAACACTGAATCAAGTATATATACAATTTGAAATTAACGCCAGAAATTCCGCACAACTATCCAAAATAATTTTCTGGGAGAAAATGTTACAAATAAAAATTGATAGATAAGAAAATTTCAAAAAGCTCAAAATCTATTCTTCTGTAAGATCGCACTTCCGGTAAAGCGATTTCCTTCAAATTTGGAATTCTACTGATGCTTCTAATGTGTAGTAACAATGAATGTTGGTGGTAAAACCAATGAAGTGGTAAAGCATAACGCTACTGTTCCTCCCCACCTAACACCAAAAAAATCAATTTTCTTGGCAAAATGTTTCAAATAAAAATGCTAGATATCTATGTGTGTGTAGATAGTGTACCAAGTTTAAAGAAAATCGTTCTAGCCTTTATCGAGAAAATGACGAAAAAGTCATATCTGTAATTCGCACTTTCGGTTGATGGATTTTGCCCGAAATCTTCGTGCCTAAACAGAATGCCAAGTTTGAGCTTCCTGCAACTTTCCATTGTTGAGATATTCTGTTACCACACACACACATTGTTCCGCCGTAAAAGAAAGTAAAACAAAAAAGTTGTTATTGACAATTTATTATTTTAAAGTTGCGATTTTTACTAAAATATTTAGTTTCCTTCAGTTTACGAGGTGGGACCACATATTATACTGACATGACAGTTTAGCGGATATGCAGCCCGGAAGGTAATGGTAATAAACATTAAAAAAAAAAATCATTTTCCTCCATTTTCCTCATTCCAACTATGAGAATTGCTGCAAGAGGAAGTATTGCGATCGGGTCACGATTTCGATACCGAGTTTTCACCGGTACCACATTTTGAGGGCCCTGAGTCCAAAAAATTGGTTTTTAGAAAATCGTCTGTACGTGTGATCACCGGAACTCAAAATGGAAAATCCCAGAAAGTTGAAACTTGATTTTAGAATAAGTGCTGCCAGGAGATACGATCAAAATCGGTCAATCGGAAAAACCACTTTCCTGGAAGATTTTTGAATTTTTTGCGAATTTTTCCGAAAATTGCTCCAACGATTTTCTTTAAGCTTTGTAAATATATGTAGAACTATGACTTTATGTGAATCTTTTTTCGGGGAAAATTCATTTATGAGAGGTTTTTTGAAGACCATTCTATTAACTAGATGTTAAAAGTAAATGTGATGGCGAAATTTGAAGTTCAAAGAAAATCGGTTCACCGGAAGTGCAGCATCACTAACAGGTTTTTTTGCTTTTTGCGGCGCCGACTCCGTCAAGGCACCAACGGGTTTCTTTAAATTTAGTACACTAACTATATATACAGAAGGGACTCTGCCAACAAATTTTGGAGACTATTAAACATTTGTAAATTTATGTTTATCAATTTAACTGCACACCGTAGTAAAGGAAAGTCAGGTGAGTGTTTCACTCCAAATTGTTTTACTCTATTTAAAAGATCTTTAAAGTGAATATTAAAGATCTTTTAAACGTTTATTTCCTCTGCATCAAACCTGTTTTCAATCTTGTAATCACCTGAGTGTTAAGGTTAGTTAATTTTAGCCTAACCTAAATCTGGGTATGACCTATCTTAGCCAAAATCAGCTGACTTGAGTTTGATCAATTTGTTTATATTAAAGAACCACGATATTTCACCAGATTATATATTATGTAGATGCAATCTTTATTTGTTGATACAGTACATTTGATAAGTATAATATTTCTGTTATCATATATAAATATATAATTAATATTTCATTAAAATGAGATAGGAATATTGCCTTATAGTGGCGTGGTGACTAGAAAGTGGCGCCCTCTCTAGCTAATTAACCTCGCAATATCTACCATTTCGTAATTTCATATAATAATCGATGTATGTATTTATCGTAATTAATTATCATCCGTTTATGTAATGGCCGTATTTTTTGTACATCTATATAAATAAAAATTCAGCATCCGTATGTTTGTGGCCGCAAAACCGAAATGTAGTCGATGGATTGACTTGAAAGTTTTACACAACGTTGCATTAATATATAAGAGTGTTTATATATACTTTTTACTCAGAAGTTCTCATGGAAACGGGAAATTCCGAGCGTTTCGCGAGGTTGGCAGAAATAGACAGACTCAGACGCGTTGCGACGGTGCCGCTCTCTATGAACCTCTTTCTCAACTACTTAAAGTACCTCTATTCCTAAGTTCCTGCGGAAACGAGAAATTCCGAGGTAAAATCCGTTCAAACGGCCACATTGCGTTAGCACGTGCTTCTCCAGGTATTGCTGCTACGTTGATGGAAGGAGGTAGAACAGCGCCTTCAGCTCTTAAACTGTCACTAAACATACACTTCACAGAAAACCCAACATGTAACATTTATAAAACATCAGGAATGGGAAAGGTTCTTTGGGTGTACAAAATCATTGTATGGGATGAGTGTACAATGGCTCACAAGAAGTCATTGGAAGCATTAGACCACACATTGAAAGACTTGCAAAATAATCTGATTCCATTTGGTGGAGCATTGGTGTTACTATCCGGTGACTTCAGGCAAACGCTTCCAGTGATACCTCGCTCAACACCAGCTGATGCATTGCATGCCATATTCAACTCTTTGGAGCAAAGTAAACAAAATTCATTTAACAACGAATATGAAGGTTCAACTTCAAAACGATCCAACAGCTGCCATATTTTCAATACAATTACTCGAACTCGGAAAGGGCACTGCTCCTCCAAATCCAAAAACAGGAAAAATTACTTTCCCATCTAATTCCTGCAACATTGTACATCCAAAATAAGAATTAGTAGATAAGTTATTCCAAAGCATGGAAATAAATTATCAAAATCACGCATGGTTAAGCGGAAGAGCCATTCTAGCGGCTAAAAATGTCGACGTTCGGTTAGAATGAACAACATCATTCTAAACAGAATCGCAGGTGAAACAGTGACATAGAAATCCATTGGCTCCGTGATGGACCAAAGTGAAGTAGTGAAATTTCCAACAGAATTTCTTAATTCACTCGATGTTCCTGGATTACCGCATCACATTCTAAATTTGAAAATTGGAGTGCCAATAATATTACTCCAAACATCAATCAGCCAAAGTTATACAATGAATGGTACACTATTAGTAGTTAAAAAATTGAATAATTTAATTGAAGTAACAGTTCTCATAAAGGGCCTCATAAAGCTGATGAGGTCGCTCATAAAGGTGGACCTCATAAAGGTGAAGACGTACTACTTCCAAGAATACCACTCATTTCGACAGATTGGACTCGTTCGAGTTCAAACGACTTCAATTTCCAATACGTCTTGCGTTCACTATGACTATCAATAAAGCGCATGGACAAACTTTGCAAGAGTGCGGTTTGAATTTAGAAAACGAATGCTTCTCTCATGGGCAATTATATGTCGCATGGTCCAGAGCCGGTAAACCATCTGATCTTTATGTTTATGCAGAAAACGGACAAACAAAGAAATGTAGTCCACTCACTTGCTTTACAAAAATAAAAAAAGACTTTCAGTAGAAACATTTTTTGTTTCTTTCCTTTCAGTTTACAGCAATGCAAAGTAGGGTATTAAATTGAATGATGTGTTTTCTTGCTGAATGTATGTTAACTATAATACTTCTGTTTACTTTCCTAAAAATCAGACTGAGCCACAGGGAAGCGTGGCCGGGCTAGCTATTATAATTATAATACTGAAATATGGCCACAAATTGGAAGGAAAATTAAAAAAATAAAATAATTTATCTCAATTGGGAATTCGAATATAAATTGATGTAATTGGTCAATATCATTTATTGCTTCAAACTTTTAAAAAGCTTTCTAAATTATTAATCAGATTTTGGCCAATGAGTGAATCGCACACTTCTCAAAGCTACAATATTTTTTTACTTTCTCTCACCGCAGTTGCATCAAATTTTCGAAAATGATTTTTCATTGGAAATACATATTTTGAAGTTCCCCGAATACCAAATAAAGATTCTAAGCATAATATACTATATACTAAATAGTCTGATTCTGTGTTTTTTATGTTGCATCTATGTACTAACTATGATCTACAACAAAATATCTCCAAAACGACAAATCGCAGCAACTTTCAGCTTGCCATTCCATTTAGGTATAGCTCCATGAAGCTATATCCGAATTGAAGTATATGGAATTCTAGCTATTCAGAATTGAAGTGTATGGAACTGCAACGATATGGAATGATTTCAGAACAATGTGGTCTCCTTCAGGTGATACTTATGCACTAAACTTCAGGTAATACTTATGCACTAAAAACTAAAAAGTATAATCTTAGCCTCTACATTGTACATATGTAATGCGAAGGTTAAGTTTAGTAACAATTCCAAGTAAGAAGAAACATTTACCAATTTAGCGCTATGTGAATTGGAATATGAGAAAGCCATGTTGTGATTTTATTTTATTACAAATGAAAAATAATAAAATTTATATAATTTAGGCGGGGAATTAAGAAAACAACGGTATCTAAGGAGGATTTATTGACCGACCGGAATACTATCTGTGCACGGGTCATGGAAGGTCGCCAGATATATCTGTGTGGCTGCCTGAAGGGTCGTTATACTCCTGCCATCCGTCCGTCTTCATCATCAAACTCTCTATTATGTTCTTTATTTGTATTTATTTTAATTAACTCAGTATAAGTTCTTGTATAATTAAAATTAATTAGATTCCTAATTATATTTACTTACACCCTGAATATAATTTAAGAAAACAAAATGTCATGTTGTTAAACATCCTTTTCTCACGGCAATTCTTATAGCTGACAAGTTTTCTTTAAAATTCAAGAGCTTTACAAAATGATTAGTTGCCAGCAGATGGTGGAACGTAACTGTACTGAGTGGCCATACACAGAACCCCGTTAAAATCAGCTTTTATGGAAATATGTGCTTCATACACGACGTTTCAGTATGCTTTTTTGGAGTAGTTATCAAACAGAATGTCTGCGTGGGCCGACACCCACACACGATCCAACACAGAGAAATCATAAAAATTTGGAAATGGAAAAACTATTCCGACAATCAATTGGCACTTCAACTTAATCGATTTCCTTCAAAAACGGTATTTTTAAACTAATCTAATTCTCTTCCTTTTTACTTTCTCTTACTGCTATAAGAGGAAGTGTTGCGACCGGGTCAGGTTTTTTGATATCGTGTTTTCACCGGAAATATACGTCTTATGGTCCTCCGAGGAAGTAGTTTTTTAGAAAATGGAAGTGCTATTAGAATTTGGGCTGTAAATGTAGAAGTGAAAGAATGCTCAAATGGCGCTATAAAGTCCAACTGATGAACGCGAACCCCCGCCTCCCAAAATTCAATTTCGCCTTGACACTCTGAAAGTAATTCGACGGACCAGGGAAAATAATATAAAATTTAATTGGTATTTACAATTAAAATATTAATTAAATTCATTAGGTATTAATGCTTATCTTAGATTAATAGTGGTAAAGAATTTAGGTACGCTACAAATGTTTGTAAATAATGAATATGGTAAAGACATAAATGCAATTATTCACCTACACTTCAACTGTGAATTCGGCAAAATAAATAGCCTGACGCTAGGAGAAGCTTATCTTAAATTAACGTTGCCGACTTCTAAGATAAGAATCATCATTCAGTTGAAATTGTGCCAAATTATAAAGTTCCACTTACTATATGGTGGTCAAATAATGGTTATATCAATGATTGTGCTCTCTGTAACTGGCACCTTGTACCTCTTCCTGTTCTGCTCTTTATATAAATCCCTAAGGATTATATATCTTAAACAATATATTGAAAAGTGTGCAGATGAATATCATAAGTTTGAAAGTCTGTTGGAGTTCAATAATACTGACAAAATAAATAGCATATTCTATTATATATACAAATAATATATTCTATGACAATAATTTGTAATATAGTGTCCATATCTTAGCTTATGTTTATATCTAAATTGTAAAAGGATTTGTTCCGTACATATAATAAAATAAAATAGAAATTTTGCATTACACATATAGAATAATCTGAAATATTGAATAAGTAACAAAAAAGTTATTTGTTTTGTTTGCCTTTTCTTTCCATTTTTTTTACTTTCACTTATTTCCTCCCAATTTATACATATATATATAGACCACTAGGTACATCCGGCCACGCTTAGCTGTGGCTCAGTCTGATTTTAATTATTAGGAAGTAAATAGAAGTATGATAGTTAACATACATTCAGCAAGAAAACACATCATTCAATTTAATACCCTGCTTTGCGTTGCTGTGCGCTGAAAGGAAAGAAAGAAAAACATGTTTTTAACTGAAAGTCTTTTTTTATTGTAAAGCTAGTGAGTGAATGGACTACATTTTTTGTTTGTCCATTTTCTGCATAAACATAAAGACCACACGGCCACGCAGCATACGACATTACGGTTAAGCCCATGAGAGAAGCATTCGTTTTCTAAATTCAAACCGCACATTGATTGTTCTTGCGCTTTAGTGATACTCAAAGCGAACACAAGGCTTATTGAAAATTGAAGTCGTTTGAACTCGAACGCCATATCTGTCGCAATGAGTGGTATTCGTGGAAGTAGTACGTCTTCAGCTTTATGAGGTCCAATGAGAATTGTTGCTTCAATTAGATTATTCCACAATTTTTTAACTAATAATCGTGTACCATTGCATAACTTTGGCTGACTGATGTTTCGGAGTAATATAATTGGCACTCCAATTTTCAAATTTAGAATGTGTGGCGGTAATCCGGTAATCGAATAAATTAAGAAATTCCGTTGGGAAATTCACTACTTCACTTAGGTCCATCACGGAGTCAATGGATTTGTATATCACTGTTTCACCTGCGATTCTGTTTAGAATGATGTTGTTCATATCGAGTACGTCGACATTTTTAGCCGCTAGAATGGCTCTTCCGCTTAACCATGTGTGATTTTGATAAGTTGTTTGGATGCTTTGGAATACCTTATCTACTAATTCTTCTTTTGAATATACAATGTTGCAGAGGTGCGGGTGTTGGTGTAGTGGTTATGAGCATGGGCTTGTAAGTGGGAGGACCCCAGTTCGAGTCCAGCGTATAACTAAATTTTATATTTGTTTAAAAAATGTTATTAGTAAAGTAAATGCTTTCGCCCCCGTCCACGACACCTAATTTGGTAGTTGGGCGTTAAGCCCGCCTGAATAAATAGGCATTACTTTACTTTTTACTTTTTACAATGTTGTAGAAATTAGATGGGAAGGTGATTTTTTCCTGTAGCTGGATTTGTAGGTGCAGTGCCGTTACCGACTTCGAGTAATTGTCTTGAAAATGTGGCTGCTATTCGATCGTTTTGAAGTTGAACTCTCATATACGTTGTAAATGAATTTGTTTTACTGTGCTCCAAAGAGTTGAATATTTCAAGCAGGCATGCAATTCATCAGCTGGCAATTCATCAATGCATCACTGGAAGCGTTTGCCTGAAGTCACCGGATAGTAACGCCAATGCTCCACCAAATGGAACCCGATTATTTCGCACTCTTTCAATGTATGGACTAATGCTTCCAATGACTTCTTGTGAGCCATTGTACACTCACCCATACAATGATTTTGCACGCCTGAAGAACCTTTCCCATTCCTGATGTTTTAGAAATGTTACATGTTTTGTTTTCTGGGAAGTGCATGTTTAGTGACAGTTTAAGAGCTAAATGAGCTATTCTACCTCCTTCCATCAACGCAGCAGCATTTCCTGAAGAAGCAAGTGCTAACGCAATATGGCCATTTGAACAGATTTTAGCCAGGGATTAAGGAAATTAAGAACGTTTTTCCAGTTCCACCTGAAGCGTCCAAAAAGTAAATCCATCGGTTTGTTGGTCACAGCTTGTATGATGGTATCAAATGCTATCTTTTATTCTTGAAAGAGTTTCACTGTATTTTTTTGGACGAATAGCTGTAAGCCATTTCTGGTGAATGATTGCTCTCTGAGCAGTTCTCTCTCGAATGTTGCATTGATCGCCCTATTCGGTACTGTAACTCTCAATTGGGTCAACAACTTGCCACATATTGCAAGACAAAGATCCTCAATGAAGATTAGCGCTTCATTGTACATTTCTTCTGTGAAATCCAAGCAATGATTATGTGTTTCTTGACGTATTCTGCGCAGAATAACTTCGGCAGAGAGCGCGCCACGATCGCAAGGCGTCTGAGTCTGTCTATTTCTGCCAACCTCGCGAAACGCTCGGAATTTCTCGTTTCCGTGGAAACTTAGTAATAGAGGTACTTATAAGTAGTTGAGAAAGAGGTTCAGAGAGCGCGCCATCATCGCAACACGTCTGCGTCCATTTCTGCCAAACTCGCAAAACGCTCGGAATTTCCCGTTCCCGTGGGAAGTTCGGAAAAACTGTACATATAAACACTCTTATATTGAAATGCAATGTTGTGTAAAAATTTCAAGTCAATCCATCGACTACTTTTCGAGTTTTGCGGACACAAACAAAGTATTTCAAAAACTAAAATTTGTAGTAGCTTGATGTTCCGTTTAAACACCACCGTTGCATTAAAACACTAAAGTTCCGAGCAAAAATCCGTCAATCGGAAGTGCGACTTTACGGAATGTTTTTCTCATTCACTTTTTCACAGTTTTCTCTTAACGTTCTCCAGGAAAATTGTTTCTGGGGCTCCAAAGTATCACTTGGGAGCATTGTACGGTTCTATCACTTGTATTTAAGAGGCACGTACATTAAAAGTATTACAAGAATTCTGAATTTGAAGAAAATGGATTAATCGGTTTGGGTTTCTGAGTTCTATTTTTGGAAAAATTTATTTTAGCGGGTTCTGGGTAAACTGTGACTTATAAATAGGGTGTTATTGGCGTTTGGGCTGGACTTCAATGTATGTCACATTGCGGTACTACCAGAGATATTAGTTAAGAGCAAAAAATTTCAAATTTGTACAAATTCGTTAGGTTTCAATTGTGTATTAATTACAGTAAAATAACAATGTGTGAATGTTTCATACCAGATTTTTTTCGTAATTTTGGGGTATCATAAAACAAATATTATCTGGTAATAACTCCACTTTTAAAATTTGATACGATCTTAATGTTTCGGCAGTAAGTAGAAATGATAAGCAATATTACTCGGTAAGGTGGTTGCTAGTTCGGAAGGGAGTCTTCATTGCCAGATCTCCAGGTGTTACCGAAACAGAATATTAAGTCTGAGACAAAGCCTGCAATACAAAGCTTGACATCTTAATGTAAATACATTTTCATTTGTGTTATTAATAACATAAACAAATCTGCTACCACACTGTTTACGATCGCTTGGTGAAATGATACCAAGTGTTTGTTGTGGTAGGAAGGGATGACACTTCTATTTAAGTGTGTAGTTTTATACTCACATAATATAATACACACTAATGGTTTCCACAGTTTGTTTACATTAACATACACACACAGACGTACATACATATATACAAAGGACAATATTACTAGGAGTGGCCAGGGAACTTATCTCCAAGCTGGCCAAGCTAAATAAAGAGAGTGTAGTGGTAGACCTGTGTACAGCTGTTTCTAACACTCCTCCTGATGGTTTGCTGCATCACTTTATTTAGTTGGTAAATGTTTTGATTGGTTACCTCACCATCATTTCACTTCACCAGATTTTTGTTTAAGTAAAACTAGCTGTTCGTCAGTAATACAAACATCTTAAACTCGTCAATACTGTTTCAGCCAACTGCATAAATATCGGTAATAACTTTTCTTTGGCTAACTAGGAATGTGCTTAAACCAGCAGCGGGGACTCTGCCAGTTGTATTTCCTCACAAGTTCTGTCTGTTCGGCATTCTGAACATATAGGTCCCACTTCTTCTTCTTCTTCGATTGTAGTAATATGGCCATGTATCAACAACGCTTCGATATCTTAGCAACCCCTATATATATCTTATCTTCGATAACTTACAGAACATTGCCGATAAAAAAACTGTCCCCCTGTACTGGCCTCGCGCACCACGCTTAGATTTTGTTAAGCTGTTAAAAAGTGTTTGCAGAATTATAAGAAAGTATTAAAAATTATTTTTAGAGATATTATAGTGTTCAATCTTTCTGAGCTTAACGAGCCGTAAGAGCAACTGTACAGCCTTGTGGCTTTTAGCTTCAGCGAGTGGTCTACGTTCGCCGAGGCTGGACACCAGGCAGAGCTTTGGAAGTTTTAGTTGCACCATTCTGTCTGGGCTAAAGGGAGATTTAACACGTGTAGAAGGGGACGGAGGCACCCAATCGCTCTTTTCAGAGCGAGGGCGTAAGCTTCGGCTTGAGCCCGTTTGTATATATAGTAAATAGTTAGGCTAAGTTAGTGTTTTTAGTAGTTTTAGTAAAAATAGATATAAGTATGTCGAGCACGACGTTAAACGCTAGACCGTCTAGTCCGTTTTCGGACATAGAAGTGGCACCACCTACCTTAAAAAGCATGACTGGTGGTTTCAGAAGAAAATACAAAAAGTTGCTATATGTTCGACGGTGGTCAAAGAGACCACTAGTGACATGGTAGAGAATACTGCCGAGTCCGAAGGACCCGAGAACCACAAAAAAAACTGCAGTGAGGGGGGTCTTACAACAGGGTATGTGAACGTGACCTCATCCTCAGAGCAAGCGAGATAAAGCTCGAATTGATACAGTATTGCCAGGACCCAAACATTAAGATGAACAAGGCAAACACTTTGGTGTGACTGGGTGTCTCGACTATTCTTTTCTAAATTTATGTATTCAGTTTATTGTAGATATCCAGCGCGGTGCATCTCTTGATGCTAGCGTACTTGTAGGATTAGGTCTAACGGGTGTGAGAAATATCAAGTACTCCACCCCAAACGTATGTATATTGATATGTTTGTGGTGTATGTGTGTGTGTGTGTGTGTGTTTTTTGAGTATTTTTAGATGGTTACAAGTATATAATATTGTATATAGTATTTAATTCTTGTCATTTTAGGTATGTATGTATTTATTAGGTTGCAAGTATTTATTAGCGC
Organism: Triatoma infestans; assembly: GCA_011037195.1. Taxonomy (NCBI): domain Eukaryota; kingdom Metazoa; phylum Arthropoda; class Insecta; order Hemiptera; family Reduviidae; genus Triatoma; species Triatoma infestans. The sequence goes on along the minus strand of JAAEAF010001321.1, from coordinate 96,387 downwards.
GAATGGATAAGTATGTAATTAGGTTCTAATTTTAAGGCATGAATGAACCTGTGAATGAGTGTGGGGGGACCAATACCGGCCAGGGGTGGCAACTTTTGGTCGTGTAGGAAGTCTTCCTGCACTGCTTTTAACATTGGGAGCCACTATCTCTTGGAGGGGTGGGTCTGAGCCGGGATTGGCTACCCCGGCAGCCAGATGAATGTGAGTTTAAATGAGTGTAAATAGTGTAAATATTTTTTAATTAAGTTTAAGGATTGAGGTGCGAGGAATATCGAGTACTCCACCCCATATTTCAGCGGAATATTTAGCGTTTAGTCTGCAGTTTTTAATTGTACGAGCGAATTTTTGGAATGAATGTATTTATTTGAACTAAGGTTTTTTTGAATGCATGTAATTGCAAATATGAGTACGCTGCAGAAGGATGTTGCGCTAGCTTCGCTGGAAGTTTATCTTCCAGATATGATACATGGCTGATGGCGAAAGCTAATGAAAAAAAAAAGAAGACTATTCTTTTCTAATCTCAAGCTAGTTTCCTCTGATGCGCTCAAACTACCCATCGAAGAGTTATTTTCTTGAATTCTTTGGGAGTGTGAATTCTTGAATTCTTCACTATAGGGATCATAAACCTTTCCCAAGAGAAATTGAAAATCCATCAATTTTCCACTCCAACTTCTCCTCCTTTTTCCTACACCATGACTTCGCCTATTCAGCTATTCTGCGCAGCGCGGCACTGTTATAAAATTGAGGAATAGAAAAGAGGTCCTCGTCACAGATATTTGAATGATTCCGCTAGTTCGGGGCAGGGTGATCCCCGGTCATATCGTCCTGACGGAAAAGCTGGACTTGTGGCCAGCCCAATACATGCCTGATGCTTTTGGAGGTAATCGTGGCTATCTGAAACAGGCCACGGAAACTCTTCGAGGGCGTGAAGGAAGGATTCGTATCAACAACGGGGCCTACTGTTTCAGGCGGCTTGATGTCAATATCTTTCTTCTGTAGACCTCTGGAGGAATGTTGTATCAAGCGGTTGGCTGTGTTGAATCACTGTAAGTGGAATGTACACTGTTCTAACCGAGCGCCCTCACCTGCCAGCATATCTGGCTCTTCATTACAAAAATTCCGCAGTGGCCGGGGATTCCATTGCATCACCAAGTTAGCTGATGAATCCTAACCCGGCAGAGCAGAACGTCCTGTTCTGCTTGATGGGGATCGAACTGGAGACAGCCATGAACGCCGCTTGCGAGTCTACCAGGATCACAATGTATAAGTCCGATATGTCGGAGTTCATCAAATGCAAGCGTAACCCGTTCATCAAATGCAAGCGAGATTATCGTTGCTGACCGGCTCGCACAGATCCAACCGACGTTCCGCCAAATAGAGAAGTGGTGTGGGGGGATACGGGCGATCCTCTAGGGGAAGTTTCCATCAAGTTTTAATATTTTCCACCGCCACAGTAAAACCCATTTGGTTTACATGTCTGGATGATAGGGTTCGTAAACGGCCCAATGGTCAATACCCAGGCGCTTCAAGCGCTCATGTAAACCTAACGCTGTTGCCCGTCTCACTGCCTTAAATTACAGTCAGAAAATTGTCAAATTTTCTTTAAACTTTGAAATTTTCACTGAGCTATGTTAGCCTAATATAAAGACAATAATGTTGGTTAGCCCCAAAGCAGACACTGATTGGGATCCAAAATTGTTCGATTTTCTATTTAGAAACTAGAAATATTTTAAATATATTTTCTTACATTGCATTGCAAATGTTCTCCACACATGTGAAGAAAGTAAACTTGTATAATCACGAGTTTTATTAGCATTTGTTGCGTTAATATGAAGAATAAAGAATAAGTAGTGCTCAGAAACATCAAATATACAACGACTTCACGAAAATTCGAAATAGACAACGAATTTTCTGTGTATTTATAAAACTTTTTTATTATTTTTATAATCAATTTGTCCTTTTTTTAGTTTTTCGTTTAAATTTTGCTTTTCATTTTTGATCGTTAGAAATTAAAAAAAAATGAGGTTTATATTTCTGATATTAGTAGAAGCATAAGGCAGCAGATAGCAAGACCTACTTATAGTCAGTTCAGTTCGCAATATTGCCGCTAGGAATCGTACCTCTACTGCATGCTGCTTCATCAGCTTTATGCTGATTTAGTTCTATCATGGCACAGTTGGAAAAAAATAATTTAAAAAAATGTATTTCAACAAAATTATTTGAAATAACGAGCATGAAATAATTTATTTCAAAAATGTTAATAACAATATTCTTTAATTGCAATTAACAATATTTTGCAATAACAATATTCTTTAATTTTAAAGTGAACTTTTTGATACAACATGAATCCAATTTTATTGTCAGTTTTAGACAATTTAAACATATATGGTAACCATGGGATGTTGGAAATATGTACATAAATTAATAGCCGGGTTATTTGTTTTAGTGGGAGAATAGAATTTGTAAATAATATCTCCACTCATAGCAATAAGAGAAAATAAAAAAATTATGTACTTTCAGTTGATTAGGTAGTAAATACTGTTATAATCAATAAATTGGAACTGTTACTGTTAAACATAAAGTTTAAATTGTTAAAACTGATTTGGTGTATGTGCTTATATTCCTTCATATATCAATTTAAAGATCTCGTCAGTAATGGGTAACTCCCTCGATAGCAGTTTTCAAGTTATTCGGGAAAATATTTTAAAAAAAAATCGTAATAGAACTAAAATTATAAATTAGTTCTGTATATAAATTAGAACTGTGTATAAATTAGTTCCATCTTTATAACTAAATGGAAAATCCAATTCGAGCCACAGTCGCTTTTTTCTGCCAACCTCAGCAAGCACACACCCACACACACGAACTGAACTGATTAATAAGCAGCAGAGACAACTATGCAGTTGAATACATACTTTTGTTCTGATATTTATAAACAGGGGATAAAAATTCAATGAAATATAGCGTATGTATATCCGATTTCCAGAGGCAGTTCATAGACATCCTCGTACAAAAGAATACACTTCTAAAATGATTTAGCTGTTTAATTGTGAAATGGTCGGAAGAAAAGATAAATTTAAAATTTATACATGATGTGATGAGAATTTATGGAAAAAATAAAATTTGATTTATTATTATATCAAGAAGTTCAATTTAAAATTAAAGAATATCATTACTTCAAATAACAATTTTGAAATAAATTATTTCTCCAGATTATATGAAAACTTAAAGTGAGAATTATTCCAACTTGATTTCAACCGACAATTCTGAGGCGAGCAAAAAGAGACTTTTTGAGAAGAAGTGAAACCAATAATTGAAAGAACATCTTCACAACAGAGTCTACTGCATCCTGTTTCTAATGTAGACCTATTTGTACTTGCTGAACCTTGGTTAACTGAATTTGCAAATCATGTTCCTTACTTTTTAAAAAGAATATAATTATTTAATTTTGGAAGCAGAGTCTCTTTATGGCAGGCCGAGTGGGGGGAGATTATGATTGTTTATAAAGAAAATATACGCTTCATAGAAAAAGGTAATTTATGTATCATTATGTAATATTATTCTAAATAATACAACTATTTTTATTGTAGCTGTTTACTGGGGTCCAGCTATAGACATACAAACATAATATAAATAAAATGTTTTAAAAATAAATTAGAAACTTTAAAAGAAAACTTTCCTGATGAAACGATTTTTTAATTTTGGGGGACTTTAATTCTAAAATCGGTAATTTGGACGTGTCATAGGAAGAATCATATTATAACACCGCTTTTGAGTACCCAAGAGTACCTTATAATGAAATGTTAAATAAAAAAAACCGTTTATTGACGGAATTAATGAATTCATGCAATTTTGAAGTGTGTAACGCTAGAACATGTCTGACCGTCCTACGAACTATACTTTATTATCGTCAATTGGCTAAAGTATAGTATGATCGATATAGTTTGGGTGATTATTTATGGATTAAAATTTATTGTTGATTTAAAAGTTGTTGAGCCCTGTGCTCTTACAGAGTATAAAGCAATATTATTTCAAATTTGCTTACCATCTAAGTTCATTTTGTACTAATAAATTAGTTTTAATCGTATAAAGTGGAACCATAAGCAGATTGTTTTTTACAGAATCTATCTAATACTCCACATATTTATTTTTATAGTAACACTTCCGGGGAAAATTGATGTAAATCTGGTGTACATACAAAAAATAACTACTTGCAGGTATGTGCTTTGAAAGTAAATGCTTTAATGTCAACAACCATAGGTGTGATAAACCGTGGTTTGATTCAGAGTGTTAACTAAATTAGGCAAACCTAAAATATTTATTTAAGCAACTTAAAAAATCAAACTATGGTAATTCAGTTTTCATAAATTATTTAGAAGTAAAGAAAGAATTCCCAATTAATTAAAATCAAAAAGCAAAATTAATATTTGCAAGTATATATAGAACTTATAAATGTTAATGATTCTAAACAATTCTAGCTAGCAGTTAAGGAAATAAGTCCTAATAAAATATATGGCAACCCTATCAATGTGCAAAGCTGTTTAGAATATTACAACTCTCTCTGTTTTCCCTTCGCAACTAGGCAGTAAAGAATTGTATTTTAATGTGGGGCAATGCTTATTGGATTCAGATATCACATTAGAGGAGCTTCAGTTGAGATTATTAGCTTCAATGTAAAATAAAAGTGCAGGTAATGATAGATGGATAGATCATGCTTCATTTACAATCAATTTACAGAAAATGAATAAAGCTCCAGGAGTGTCAGCTTTAGCGGCTATAACCTCCTAAAGCTAAGCATATACAATTGTTTAAAGCCTAATATACAAATGATTTGAGACAAATGTTAAAAAAGCTATATGCAGCTGATTCTTTATAGTAGAGCGCTCGTCACTCTCCTGTTCCTGAGCACAATCCCCAAGTCATAGTCCCCTATCACTCTGCAAAGTTGATTATTGCTTAAATTGCATCTGCAAAAATATCTGTGTGGCGACTCTGATATAATCTTGAACATAGTCGATGTTCATAGAAACGTCTAGGATTCGGGATTCGGGTATACCCTCCAGGTAATGATGGCATACCATGTGAGGTCCCGCGCCCCTCGCTTATTTGTTGAGCTATTTTTAAACATTTTTTATAAGTTTTATAAGTATTTTTTAAAGTTCTGTTATAGAGTGATTGCAATAAGTTCGACAATGGTCAAAGAGACCATAATTGACAGGGTAGTGGATACTGCCGAGTCAAATAAAGAACCCGAGAACAAAAACGATAACAAGGAGGATGGTATCACATCAGGGTATGTGACCAGTGATCCAATCCTCAGAGCAGGCGAAATAGAGCTAGAGTTGATGGAGTACTGCATGGACCATAGCATGAAAAATTAGTAAAGGCAGCACCCTTGTTTATCACGAAAAAGGTAAAAGCCTCGTCAATGAGATGGCCGTTCGCGTTGCTTGGCTTGAGGGCAAACTCGCTGCAGCTGACACAGAGACAGCGAAAAAGCAGCAGGTCTTACAGATGGCGGTTCTCTGTATTACACTGACCACACCAAGGCCGATACCAAGGAGCTGTCCATGTCCTCGCATGAGGTAGCTCGTAAGCCGGCAAAGGTCAGCAGTGGCACGACCGGAATAAAGGCAAAGGATACCGCAGGACAATCCGCACCTGATACATCTTATGCGGAAATGGTGTCCAAAGGAACCGACCTGTTTCCTTTCCTGAGGGAAAGCAGAATAAGATAAAGAAAAATAAAAAGAAAATAAAAAATACAAAGCCCGAGCAGCCTGAAAAGAAGGTAGTGAAAAAGCCGCTGCCTAAAAAAAAGCATGTGGTCCTGATACAACCACAAGATGATAAGGCAGTTGAGACCAGCGATCAAACCAAAGAATTGCTCAAGGGCATTCTTAATCCTTCTGAGGAAGGCTGGCAAGTCATGTCCTCCAGCGAGCAAGAAACAATGAAAAGTTGAGGTGTGCTGATCTCAAGGCTGAGCTGCCAAAGAAACGGCTTCCCAAAATGATTATTTTCGATGTGCCGAGCGACCTTAACGAAGCGAGAATAACGAAAGCCTTATACTGTCAGAACCTTGGATCATATTGTCGGAACCTGAATTCCAGGACTCCTTTAGAGCAAAAACGGGGCACAAAACTGGAAGTCACGCCAAAGTTGCGTGAACTTCTACAGAAAAGAACCCTGAGTAGTGGCAGGGTGTATATAGAGTAGAACCGCTGTAAGGTAATGGACCACAAGCAGGCGTCACGCCGCTACAAATATCAAGTACATGGGCACGTGGCGAAGTACTGTAAGGAAAAAGAACCGACTTGCGGACACTGCGCCGCTAAAGGACATGTTTATGATAAGTGCCCAAATAAAGCCGAAGCCCCGGCATGTGCCGCCTGCAAAGTGTTCCGAAAGCCTTGGAAAACCTTGGATCGGTATTGCCGAAACCTGATTTCCAGGACTCCTTTAGAGTGTTGGCCAAGTCAAGTGGGAGCAAAAGCACATCACAAAACTAGGTAGTAGAAGTCCAAAATGCGCGAACGTCTACTGAAGGGAACCCTTCAGAGTAGAAGCAGGGTATACATAGAGTGGAATCGCTGTAAGATGATGGACCACAGACAGGCATCACGCTGCCACAAGTGTCAAATGTTACATGTGGCGAAGTTCTGCAAGGAAAAAGATCCGACTTACGGACACTGCACCACCAAAAGACATGTTTACGAGAAGTGCCCAAATAAAGCCGAAGCCTCGGCATGTGCTGTCCGTTAAGTGTTCCGCAAACCGCACAGCCACTCTGTTAAGAGTTTGAAATGCCCAGCGTACCTGAATGCTCTTGTCCGTCAACTCGCTAGCACCGAGTATGGAAGAAGCCCGTAATTGTACGGATAGTAGCCTGAGAGTGTTGCAGCTAAATGCGCAACGTTCAAAAACAGTAATGGCCGAGGCACGGGAACTCATCTATTCAAAAGGCATAGATGTTGCATTAATCCAGGAGCCCTACACGTTCAAAGCGAGCGTTAAGGGTCTGGGCTTGCACCATCGTATCGTTCACGCTTCCTTGGATGGATGGATATGGACTGCTATTGCGGTGTGCAATCCAGACATCACTCTATTGCGTCTTCCTCAGTACAGCACCAGTCATTGTTCTTGTGTGCTGTTAACTGCGACTGCCTCATACGACAGTATGAGATAAACGACAAAACATCGTCTATAGCCCATCTAAGCCAACTCTTATAAGAAAATAGAGGGAAAAAGATAATAGCAGCTACGGACATAAATACTTGGTCACCCCTGTGGCTCGATGACAGAGATAGGAACTTTGAGGAATGTATTGTCTCGAATGATCTGTGTGTCGTGAACATGCATTTAAAGACGTTTACAGGAAATGGTAACTGCGCTAAGCACAACCTGGATGAAACTTTGTGTACAGCCTCTGCTGTTGACAGGGTGCATGGTTGGAAGGTGTTAGACTGGGTTACTGGTGATCAATTGGGCGATACTTTTCGAAGTAATCTGGGACACCAAGCTATGTCCTACCTACGGAGCGTCTAGAAAGATTCTCAATCAAAAGTGCTGATTGGGAAAGATACAAGACCCTCCTCCAGTGCAGTATTGACACCATACTTGTCCAAAGGGATACCATTGTTGGTGTCGATACGGCGGTTACCGAGCAGACTGAGGCAATAGCGGGCGTGAGTGGGGAGGTGCTAAAGAAAATACCCACTACTCGCACGCGTCGTGTTCCTTGGTGGACACGGGAGCTAACAGCAGCCAAAAAAGAGGTAACTAGGAAGCGAAGAAGATACCAACGGGAACAAAATGATGAATCCCGTCAGAGATGTATAGATGAGTATCGGAGTGCCAGAAGGCGATACAAAAAGATGGTGTGCTAGGCCAAGACCTCAGGTTGGCGGGAGTTTGTGAAAACAGAAGGCAATAGAGATCTTTGGGGTATTGTGTATAAGGTGCAGTCAAATAAGATGAAGACAAACCTGATTCTAGCAAGTCTAAACATAGACGAAGTATCGGGTACTGGGTCCTGGTGGGAATCAACTGAGCACTTATTGAAAGTATTCCTACCCGGGATGACCCTCTGGATGACACTTTGTTGCAAAAAAAAGTCGTCGCGAAGCAGCCTATGAGTCACCCGCTCTGGCTGAATCCGTAACTGAATTTGATATATATGATGTGAAGTTTTATTGGCGAAATCAAGAATAAAAAGGCTCCAGGAATGGATATGATAAATGGAGAATTGCCCGGAAAAATGAGGACGTTCTAAGCCAGTGTCTGCTTGACCATTTCAATTTGTGCCTTAGATTGGGATATTTTCCCAGTCAATGAGCTTGTCAAAGTATTGTATAAGGGTGGGAACAAGCCCATCGATGATGCAAAGTCGAATCGATTGATACAACTCCTACCCGTTTTTGGGAAACCGCTGGAGAAACTGATTATAATGAATTGAAAAGCTTTATCAGTTTCAGTCCCAGCCAGTATAGTTTTGTATCGGGAAGATCGACGACAGATGCGATGTCGAAAATCCTTGAATTGGTGCGTGGCAGTGGGCACAAATACGTACTCACAGTATTCCTGGACATTGCGGGCCTTTGATAATATCTGGTATCTAATATCAGGCCGACTGTTTTGGAGTCACTCAGAAGAAAAGATTGTCCACCGAATCTTCTGAGATTGATTCAAAGCTACCTCACCCAAAGGGTAGTGGTGCTAGTGACTCAAGCCGGCAATATTTCAAGGCCAATAACCAAAGTTACCCGCATGGCTCGGTGGTGGGCCCGTTCCTGTGGAACCTAATTATGGATGAATTGCTAGAGCAAGTTGAGAATATGGATTATTGTGATTCGGTTGCATACGCTGATGATCTCGCAATAGTTCTTCATGGGTATTCTCGTCGTGAGTTAGAGGAGCGTGCTAGCGCTGTAGTGTCCCGAACAAAGAATTGGTGTCAAGGGAAGAAACTTCAGATTTCGTTTGAGAAGTCCAAAGTGATGCTGATGAAAGGCAAGCTTCATCCGAGTCGTCCTCCCTGGATCAGGGTGGACGAGCACAGGATAGTCCACGTAACGCAGTTTGAGTACCGGGCGTGCTGTTGGATTGGAAGCTTTCTTTAAAGCCCCATATTCAGCGGGTTGCATCCAGATTCCTCAACTTGTACCAGGGAATCAAAGGAGTAGCCCGTGGTGAGCGGGGGCTTAAGACTGGTGTGGCCTTAACCATCTATAGGGGCGTATAGAGGATGTTGCAACATACGCAGCTGTGTGTTGGGCTGATAAACCTGAACTATTACGAATGCAAAGAGCCATCTTGTGCTCTGTATCAAGGGCCTATGCGACATCCCCCACGGTCTCCTTGCCGGTGATCGCTGGTGTGTTGCCGCTTGATCTCCTCGCTGAGATGAGGGCCGTTACCCATAAGTGTAAGAAAGGGGAAATGATTGTCCTTGATGGTGAGGAGGTGTCCAGTCAGACGCCTCCTGCCCTTGCAAAGAGAAGGTCCGAGAGTACGAGATTAGGAAGTGGCAAAGACGCTGGGTTGAAGTAGAAAAAGGGAGAATCATATAAGTGTTCTTCCCGAATTTGCATCACAGACTATCGATACAATGGCTGGAGCTGTTCCAAACAGTAACGCAATATTTCACGGGCCATGGGGAGTTCAATTCTAAGCTCGATGAGCTGGGATTGAAAGATTCCCCCTATTACAAATGCGATGAACGGGACATGGCGCATCACGTTCTCTTCCGGTGTCCCCTCCAAGACGAGGCAAGAATCCATATGGAATTTAAGCTGAAAAGAAGGGGAGAGAAGTGGCCGGGAGATTGTACAGAACTGATGAAAAGTGCCATAAACTTTAAAGTTTAAAGACTTTGTTAAGTTTGCTCGCGAAGTAGCGGTAATGCGAAGGACTAGACGTATAAGTAGAGGTCCGCCTCCCCGTGGCAGGAACGGAAACTTGCCTACCATGTAGACAAGGCTAAGTGACCATTGCCATCGGTTTTGGCGCTATGCGCTATGAACGGTGGCCTGGAGTGTGCCCAATAATATAATAATAATAATACCATGTGAGGTTTTCATACATTTGAACCCAGAACGGGAACATTACCTTCTAAATTCTGTTTTTATAAGTGAAATAATATCTTCACAATGGTCTCAGATTGTATTCCCTCCGGTTTTTAAAAAGGGAAATGAAAATAACCCTGAAAATTACAGAAGCATTAGACTTTTTAATACTTGCACAAAAATGTTCAATTCTATCTTAAGAGAAAGTTTATATACCGGAGCTGAAATAATATTCTACCTATCGAACAATCTGGCTTCAGAAAGGGTCGTTCCACTTTGTACAATCACTTCACATTATACACCCTAATCAGTATCCACAACATTAAGAAAAAACTTCTTTAAGCCATTTTCATAGATTTTAGCAAAGCGTTCGATTCAATTAGCTACATATATTCAATTGGGGTTAGTGGTAATAATAATGATTACTAAAATTTCTCACCATCAGCTAACTGGTACCATTAAAATGAGTAATATGATTAGTCCCGCATCATTCAGGGTAAACCAAGGAATTCCCCAAGGCGAATCATTATCGCCGCTATTATTTTCCCTTTTTTTATTTGATTTTGTTCCGTTCTTTAAAAAAAAAGAAGCTACTGAAGAAATTCTATGTCTTTTTTATGCCGATGACATGGTCATTTTGGCCGGTTCGAGAACGGATGCACAGTTCAAATTTAATATTCTGTCTGAGGACTGCTCAACCAGCCTTCTTCAGGTTAATACTAATAAAACAAAGGTATTTAGAGGCCCAAAAATGTTGAAAAAATTTCCTATGTTGACATTCGAAGGGAGAACTATTGAATATGCCCGCAGCTATAAGAATTAGTGATCCCTTTCACTTCTTCTGGCAAGTTTTAGATTATGCTCAAATTAGTTTTCAAGCAGAGGCTCGAGAGCGTTAGGTAAAGATAAAGATTTTTTAATTAGAGAAAAGTTTAGCACCTGGGAAGCCAGTTATTCGAGTCTATTGTCGCTTCAACAGTACTCTATTCCTTGGAAATTTGGGATCTTGGTCATTTTGAAGATATAGAAAGAGTACAAACTTACTTTTTCAAACAACTATATCACTTGCCTGTAAATACCCCTAACCAATTTATTAGAACTGAAGTAGGCTAAAAATACATATTAGAACTGTTGTAGTCGAACAACAAATTAAAATAGTGGGCTAAAGTTACAAATATGTCCTCAGATGAATTACCCAGACAATACTATGACGTTTTATTTGAATATTTGAAAAAATCAAACTTTAGCTGTAAAACTTAATGACTATCATGTTTAAACGGTATTTTATTGTGTTTAGGCTATTCTTCAATTATAGATTAATGATTCTACATCTACTATTCTTAGTAGATGTGATGATATTCTAAGTAAATGGACTAATCATTTTTTACATTGTAATGAATACTTAATTCAGCAAGCAGAGCATACTTAATTCAAAGGACAGAGATAGTTATAGATTGATAAAGTCATTTATTGGTGGTAAGCAATATCTAAAGTATGACTGTAACTTTAGATATATATATAAGAATTATTGCCCAATTGAGATTTTCCAACAAAATTGTTATTATTATTTTTATTAATGGAAAATTACACATAAATTAATGCAGAGGAAATATATGAGATGTGTAACTGTAATGAATTGTAATCACTTACACATGTATATTTATTGACTGCCCTTATTACAAACTTCCTAGTTATACCAATTCCTAGCCAATTATATTGATAGACAAAATAGTGCGGTAGAAAATTTTACTAATATTTTAATAATTTGTGACTTAAATAAATTAAAATCTGTTAGCACTTTATATGTTAGCTGTAATTAGAAGAGATTTCACTTAATATTTGTTTTGAAATATATAATTTTATTTATTTATTTTACTTTATTATTAATATTTTAAAGTTTGAATATAATTTTTTTAAGTTACCTTTATATTTTATTACTAAATTCTATTTTCTCGTTTATGTATTTTATTTATAAATTTTGTTCTTTAGATATAGTATGTGATACCTGTGGACAAAGAACTAAGACAAGTGCCTATATATTACATAAATACGGATATGAGTATTACTATTAATCTGAATGAAATAACCAATCTACTTTAAATATTATTAAATAATGTTGAAATAATGCCCTGCTCTGTATCAAATAAGTGTTGGTCTCTAGTGGCAACTTTCACCACTAGTTGTTTGAACATAGTAATACAATTATTTATGAATTCATATTTGGTTCGTTCAAAAGATAAATTCGTATTAAGTGAGCCTGCCCATAGATTTAATCCATTAATAATGTGAGCTTAATTTTAACTGATAAATAAGAATCCATCTTTGTACTGAACTAAAATTATATCAAATTGTAGAAGTTGTTGGCCGTTAGAAATGATCTGATGTATCTCTTAGTTGGCTGATCGGCCGGGGGGTACCATAAGAAAAACACTAAAAAATTTTTTTTAAGTGTTTTTTATTAATGGCCCGACGTTTCGACAAACATTGTTTGTCTTCTTCAGGGGCTGTCTATAAAGAAAAAATATACATAAGAATCTAGCTAGCATTAACAGAACAAAAGCAAAAACAGAAAATATGGCAATAGAACAATAATAAAAAAAACAAACAAAAAACAAACAAAAAAACAAAACAAAAAAATGGTAATGGAAAACTAAAAAAAACAAATTACAAAGGTAAATACAGATACAAGTGTAGAAAAATTATGGAAATATTACAGACCTTAGAATCGGGAAATTTTGTATGCTCTATTAATTACTACATGTTCAATTATGACTGTGGTCTATGAGTGTACTACCACTGAAAGGTTGAGAAAGGAAAACCGGTGAAAGTAGTGGTGATGGTGGGTGGGGGGGAAGTACCATTAGGTGGACTAAATCGGTTCACTAAGTTTTTTGCAGTGTTGACTTTTAGGTGGAAAGGGTGGTCAGATAAGTAGTGAAGAAGCGTCCTGAGTAAGTCGGTTTCGTGTACCAGTTATAAGTTAAAGTGTTGTCTGGATTCCGGATTATGATGTGTCGAGGAAGGGGAGGCTGTTGTTTTGTTCTCTTTCGATTGTAAATTGGAGCCTGCTGTGGTAAGTGTTAAAATGGTGTAAGATTAGGGAAATGTCGTTGGGGTTGACGATGAGGAATAAATCGTCCACATATTTAAATATATGTGAAACTGAGGTGTCAAGGATAGGGAGGACAGTGTCCAGAAGGTCGTTCATGATGATATTAGCCAGAGCAGGAGCTAGGCAACTGCCCATGGCCAAACCATCTTTTTGAAGATAAAAGCGGTTCTGGAAAACAAAGTATCCTGATTTGCAGCAAAGATTTAGTGTTTCGATGAAGAGATCAAAAGGAATAGTGGTGTGCGGTTCTATTAATGCCCAGTTGTTAGAAACTAATGTGATGACTTTGTCTAGTGGGATGTTGGTAAATAGGGAGGAAACATCGAGCGAGATCATGGTGTACTGGGGCGGAATTCTAGTGGATTTGATTTTCTCGATGAAGTGAAAAGAGTTTTTAACATCGTAGGGATTTTTAGAACTGTAGGATTGAAGCGCTGGGAGAATGAACTTGCTGAGCTTTGAGGAGGGACTGGTGATGGAGGAAATGATGGGACGGAGAGGGCATAGAGGTTTGTGGATTTTTGGTAGACCGTATGCTCGTGGAGGTGTAGGGTTGTGATTGATGAGCTTGTAGTAGGTGTTAGGATCAATGTGTCCTTGGTTTTTAATTTTTTAATGTGTATGTTGAACATGTTTTGTTGTTTGGTAGTTATGTCCTTATCTAAGAGCGAGTAAGTGTTAGGATCAGAGAAATGGTTATTCATTTTTTGGATGTATTCATTTTTGTCCATAATAACTGTAACGTTACCTTTGTCGGCTCTAGTTATGATTAGGTTGTCTTGGTGAGTTTACCAACCTAATAGTCTTGGCAGATAGAGCAGTATTGATTATATTATGGCCCAGTATAACGCTGTAAAAACCTGAACCAACCCCACATATAAATTTTGAAATTACCACCACAAATTCCGCACAAAAATCCAAAATAATTTTTTTTGGCGAAATGTTTCAAATAAAAGAAATACGTAAAAAATAAGCTTAAAGGAAGTTGTTACAGTCGTTTTCCAGAAAAATAAAAAAACTCAAAAAGTCGCACTTCCGGTTAGCCAAATTTCTTCAAATTTTTTCCTAAAATTATTTAAATATTATAACAATACAAGTAGGTTTATGACTTAAATTTGAATTTTTTTTTCCGGGAATATCATTTAAGGGGTGTTTTGGGAAGGAGTGGGGGTTAAGCTTTCCTCCAAAGTTCTATTTTAGATTACTATGCGATTCTAACATCTATATAGTATTAATTAGAATTAAATGTATTTGCATCAAATTCCAATTTTGAAGAAAATCGGTTTACCAGAAGTAACGACTTTTTTTTACCTAATTATTTTTCGTTTTCACATTATCAGTTATTTGTTTATCTTGTTGTTACTGGGTAGTCCCCATATTAATAAAACTACATATGTAAATTACTGTAAGAGAAAGGCTGTTTGACAGCAGATTTTTGTGACTGTTTCACAGCAGATTCTTCTTCTTCTTTTTTCTGTTGTTTCTATTTATATTAAATTTAAAAATAATGACATTTTTCTAAAGGTAAATATGTTATTTATAATAAATTATAGATAATTAAATATTTCCATTTTTTTTTATTTATTTATATTTGTATTGTTTTTATAGTTAATTTATAAAATGCATACTACTGACAAATCTAGAATTACACGGCACATGTTGAACACTATTATTAGTATTGTTGTTGTTGAATTTTTGAACATTAATTTTATTATTGAACGTTTGATTGTCTATAACAAATTTATTGATCTGTTTAATTCTATTGTTATAGTCAATGTCCATAATCATCATATTATCGGGTTGTTTACGATGTACATTAACATTGTTTACATAATTTTTATGTTGTTGTTTTTGTAAATGGTGGCAAACACTTTGTGGTTTACCACTGTTTATTGTATAATTATTGTTACTGTTGTTTACTATAGTTTGTTTATTTGGTTTTCTCAAATTACCCCCAACACTATGATTGCCAGTGTCAGGCGGTTGTCTATATCTGTTCAACATGAGTTTTCTTTCCACATGTCCATCCAGTTTTAGTGTATAAAATGAGAGTAAAGTCTCATCTATTGGCGAGCTAGGTTTGCTGCTACCATTGTTATTAGAATTATTATTATTACCATTATTTATCACTGTATATATTGAATTAAATTTATTATTTTTCTGTTCTACATTTGGTAAGAAGACTGCGGTTGTTGAAGGCTGTTGACAACTGGTATCCACTGAATTTATCGATGGCCCACTGTACAGAAAGAAATTTTCTATTTGTCTATTTGTTGTTTCATTACCTCTGTCCATGCTACTATTGTGCTCCGCACCATTTTCTTTATTTTTACTTATTCCTTTACATTTTCGGCCATCACTGCCTTTATCTTGATTATTTCTGTCATCATTCACTCTACCAATCTGTTTTGGTTTTTCTTGTAACAGTTTCTCAGCACAAACAAAATTACTGCTAACTTGTACATTTACGTGGTTCATGTTGGCTGGATGTTTTCTAATATTTCCTTTTAACTCCTCATATTTACAAACTGTTGGACATTGTTTGCCTATTTCTCGATGGTTTGGGATCATTCTGTTGGGTTGGGTATTCACCGATGGTTTACGATAATCTTTATAAGCAGGCAAATTTTTTTCCGTTGCCATCTTATTTGAACTACAAGTACAACCGGGAATTGAATTTTTTATCAGCCCATCATCTACACAGTTCCCAACTTGTACAATGTTCTGGTTTGTACTACAAGTTTTTTTTTTATAAATTGTATGATTACAATTTTCATGTGTGGGCTCCTGAAAATTCATTGTCTGTGTTCCAATTGTAAATGTTTTCATTTTAGTATCCCGTCGTTTACAACGATCTGTCGAACACTCAAAGTTTATATCATATTTTTTTGATTTGCGATATGAATTCATTTTCTTCATCGGTACTATAGTTTTACGTTTGGTTTTCACTTTGATCATTTTATTTCCGGTACATCTGTTATTTTCCTGTTTATCATCATGTTGCATGGTAAATGGAAACCTTAATGTATGTCTTCGATTACTATGACAGTGCTTTCTCTGATGACTTTTTTTGTTTACCTGGTCACTGTAACTATCGTCGATCTTACAATCGATATTATTGACTTTATTAAAAAATAAATATTTAGATTTATACCAAATAATCGAATCAGATTTATTCCTCTTCAATGAGTCTCTATGCCAATGACGCTCGCCAGTCATACCGCACCTTCTCCCATTAATTCCATCTTCCATAATTAGAAATTCACTATTTTCAGGTAAAAACAATTTCCAATCTAGATCGGCTAAACCTTTCTTCTTCTTATAATTGTCACCATTATTTAATAACTTGATACCGTTCTTTAATTTGGTAAAAATTCCTTCCGATCGCTTTTTATCAAAATAACGGTTTTTATTCTTTAAACGTTCTATAGATTTAGTTTTTTTATTAAATGTTTTTAAATTTTTATTATTTGTTCTAAATAATGATTTGATACTGTCATATAATTTCGAAGCTCTTGATGAATGACTGTTGACTATATTCGACTTAGACACTGGCCTATCTAGAGTTGTCCAGTCTGTCGTACTAGTCACTTCGAAAGTTTCTGTATTCAACCAGTGGTATACGTAGTCTGTGGACTGTTTGTTCTTAGCTTTCGAACAAATATATCCATTGTTTACGCCAATCATGGATTGGATCTGTAAATACAACATTGAATAATAATTTATGTTTTCCTGAAGTTTATAACGATATTACTATTGGGCGACGAGATTGAACTGTGAAGTTGGAGGTTATATGTTTAGAGAAAGTGGTTTTATAAGGCAAATTCACTGCCACCTAAAACATCTATTCGGCTTCCTTAGTTGTCAGGTCCTTATGTAGAATACAGCCATATGTAAAGAGTATCATGTGTAAGTGTGTTTGTGGTAGTAAGCTAAAGCTTGGGGTTTCTTCTATGGGCACGGTACACCCTAACAGTTGCACATATCAACAATCTCAGTAGACTCTAAATCTACTGCGAAGTGCTGAGAGTGTCCTTGCTGTTGGTGTGATTAGGGTGGAGTGTGACAGATGCGCCAAGCGCTTTGAACAGGTGGCTCCTACACTCCTCCCTAAGGGTTAGCTGGAAAGTAACAATAAACGCGTAGTAAAAAAAGCAGTAGAAATTAAGAAGGAAAAAGTACGTAGAAATAGTAATATCAGACTCCACCTAAGCAGAAGATGGCATCTCTGCTTAGATAAAAGAAAGACAAAATAACAGGTTTCCTAAACGAAGCTATTTTGTTTTGCAAGCTCTGACGAGACAGCTTGTGACAGTGTCCTAGTCTTGGCAGAGAAAACTTTAGGTTCAGTCATCCTACAGCCAGTCATATGCAAACGGGTAAGATAGAGCTAAGTCCCACCCCAAGCCAAAAGCTAAGGTCTTGCCAATCTTGGTTTAAAATCTCAACCAGGATATGATTTGCAGGGATTTGCTTAACGTTTTGCAACACGATGCCAAGAACATGAAATACAATAAATATGCCTTTTTACTTTGTGTTACTCCTGGTTACAGCAAGTATTGCGATCGTGTCAAATTTTCTAAATTAGTTTTGCCCGGAAATACATGCTTTGAGGTCCTCCGAGTACGAATGAAATGTTTTTAGCGAATGTTCTGGATATATATATGTGGGTGTGTTTGTGTGTATGTGTGTGTATGTGTGTCGGTAATTATGTATGAACAAAGTATCTCAACAACTACAAAGCGCAGTAAGTCCAAACTTGAAATTTTGCCTAGACACTACCACCGCATCTGACACGATCAATCAAGCGAAAGTCCAACTGTAATGAATAATTTTCCTGTTTTTCACGATTTTCTTTACCTCGTTCTGTCTACACAACCACACACATACCTATCACTTTTATTTGAAACATTTTTCGGATAAAATTGATTTATTTGAGGGTTCTGGGGGAAGGTTCGTGAAGTACTACTTCAATAAAATATATCTTTCTAACAACTATATCAGTATAAATTAATAGCATTGCTAGAATCCCAACTCTGAAAAAAAAATTGGTTAACCGCAAGTCAGCCTTACATAATAGATGTTTTGAGTTTTTGAAATTTTCTCGTAAACGACTTTGACTATTTCATGTAGATTGTTCACTGCACAGATACAAACGT
The DNA here is from genome assembly GCA_011037195.1 of Triatoma infestans. Lineage (NCBI taxonomy): Eukaryota > Metazoa > Arthropoda > Insecta > Hemiptera > Reduviidae > Triatoma > Triatoma infestans. The sequence goes on along the minus strand of JAAEAF010001321.1, from coordinate 78,049 downwards.
ACAACTTTATTTGAAATATTTTTCCGGTGATTTTCGGGGAGTTTTGGGAGTTCACAAGCTTTGTTGGTTTTGACAGAGGGCGCTCCAAACAAGTCCGTTCCCTACGGGTATCCTCTGCAACTGTTTTCCATGACTAACCCAACTAGACATTGTAAACGTTGCATTTGTAAAGAAAATTTAATTAAATTGTATTAATTCGTGTAAGAGAAAGTCGTGTGAGTGTTTCCCACCAGATATTTTTTTTCACATTCCAGACAGTGTGGCGACACGTCATCACCTACAGCTGACGTCTTCAAAAGAAAGTAAAATCACTAAAGTGAGCATTGGCTGGAAGAGTGGTATGTGAGGTGCTGAATGCAGCAGTATGGTGCTGGATGCAGACGGTACGCCATCATGATGTAAGCAGTTTAACACATATGTGAGATGATAAGATGACTGCATCTTGTTTGATTGACTGCAACTGGGACCAGAATTTTCAGAATTTCCTAAAGTTTCAATAATGTTGGTCGGAGCCAGCTGAGATTAAATTGGCTTCTTTATGTCAGTAAACACAAATAACTTTAAAGAGAGGAATTAAAATAGTATAATATATTGACAAAAATACAGTATGACTGGTTGCTTACCTTGAAGTGTGTCGGAAGACTGGAGTCTTCATTTATTAAAAAATTCTTCTACATACAACTGGCGGATTGCTGTTCCACATAATTTGGAAAAAATCAACTATTTAATCGATAAACTATATATATATATATATGAAGAGAACCAGAGAACATGTGATCAGTGAAAATATCATGTGTTGATTTTATTACCATAGATATCAAATTGTGGTGCAGAAGGCGGGAAAATAAAGTCGATAGTAAAACAGAAGATAATGATAAAGTTCAGCCCGCCCATTCTACTGGCTATTCATAGTTTCTCTTTTAACTGTGAGCGGAAGAATTGCTAGCGTTCTCAAGTTTTCAAAATTGGGGTTTCTTCCCAGAATTAGTACATTGTTTTAGGTATGTACATATTTATGTATGTGTTGAATATGTGTGTGTATTTATATTTCAATTTACTTACATATTTTCTTGCTTTAACCCTGCTTGTATTTCACATTTATGTATTACTTGTACAAGCTTTTGACTGTCTTTGCATTGCCTTTCTTCAAATTTTATCTATTCTTATTAGTACAGTTTACTCCTGAAATAACTTATCCCCCCCTAATAAAAATGACTTGGTAAAACACTGAGCATACTTAACAACACTATTAAACTTTAGTTATAAAGTATTATTCAAAACATGCTTTTTAGTATACACTATTTTCTAATGTCTAATCATAATTTATAATAATTCCACTTTGTCATGAAACACACACACATATAGTAACATAACCACATATATACATACACCACAGGTGAGTGTAACAGAAACATTACGTTGAAGTGAACTCTCTACACGAATTTGGTGAATTTGGTCTGACGAGGGATGAAAATCCGAAACCGGTCAGCATCATTATAAATAAGCATGCTATGAAGGATAAAATACCAGATATGTATGTGATGTATGTGTGTATTTCAAAAACAAAAAATTGCCGGGATCTCCAAATTTATATTCCATTATGGGTCCCCTGCCGACAGGAAGGTTTGGTCCTTCAACAGCAAGTGAATGGGTTTTTCAGGATTTTTTTGGAAAATAGGTCAAACTGTTCTCCTTAAATTTCGCTTGCGAACTACAAACATAAATACCTATCACTTTTATTAGAAACAATTATTATTGTAGCTGCAACAATAACATTTCTTTATTGTCATATAAACATTGTATTCATGTAACAGCTGCCAACAAAACAGTATACTAATTAATATATAAATTTATTCTACATATTATTCATTAGTGTAATGTATACTAATATTTTTTAATTGTAATTTACGGATATTCAGTTTGGTATCAACCTGCAGCTGTAGACAAAGCGGACCGGCACTGTCATAATGACATGTTGTTGTGAGGGAATGGAAGAAGGCGGAACTATTCCCGAAGGCAAACCAGCCAACTTCCTCCCACAAAACAGATCATTGGGACTCTACCATCATCACTGCAAATCCTCGACCACCACGAAACCTTTCCGCAGCTCGTGAGCACGGAGACTGAGCTCCGCCGGGCTGACTCACGATCCCATGGTACCATTTCATAGAGGGAACAAGTCCCCTACTTAAAGGCCAGAATGGTCACTGGCCCGGGCATGAACAAGAACTCCTGAACGTGCCCTACGGTTTTACCACATCCTCCTGACACCAGCTTGGGCTTACCATGTCGTTCCAGATGCAGTGGGTTTTCCGTACCCGACCCAAGACAGTGTCCACATCCCCACACCCAACCAATACCATACCCCAACTAATCCCCCTCTAAATCGCACAACTCTTTAGCCTCCAATATCCTTCGTGCAAAAAGCGCAAACTCACCGAAACCTTTTTCACTCACCATTCGTTCCCTTTCAAACTCCAGTCCTAGCACCCTCAATTTCTCAACAAACTCATTCCTCACCTCACACCACAGATCACACTCAAACAACACATGCTCCACGCTCTCTTCACTAGCACCACATCTACATTCACCACTCTCACATAATCCCAATTTGCAATTTGCTTCTAAAGTTACCGTGACCACCAACCAATTGGGTTATCCAATAATCAGGCTCCACCCATGATGACTTGACACGCTCCATCACATTACTCCACCATCCATATGTCCACCTTCCCTTATCAGATTCATTCCATCTTTCCTGCCACACCTTCATCACCTCATCCCTAACACTCTTCTTACATCCAACCCTCTCAAACAACCTTCCACGCCACTCCACCTGACCCTCTCTCTTAATAGCACTCATAATCCTTCTCCTTTCAACCTCCAAATCCATGGGAATTACCCCCGCAATCACCGAACATGCATCCACAGACAACGTTCTGTATCCTCTAATCATACTCAATAGCACTCTTCTTTGCTCGCTCAACAATTTCCTTTTACCTTTCACATCCGAATCCATTCCAACCGATCCGCCCACGCTCCAGCAGCATACGCTACTATCGCCACATACATACCCTCGTATATTCTCCTTATAACACCATAACTCACACTGCTTTTCCTCATCACTCTCATTACCGCCATCATTTTATCCCGAGCCCTCCGAGTGACCTCCTCTACATGTGCCGCAATAAACAATCGCCTGCTCCATGTCACACCCAGGTACTTCACCTGTCTCACAGCTTTCAAAACCTGGTCACCCATCCTAACCCGAGGTTGCCTTTCCTCTGACAAGATGCCTTTTAACATCATCACCACCGTCTTGTCCTTCGATAACTTCATTTTACTCCTTGCACACCATTGACCAATCACTTCCATAATCACTCCTCCTCTCTCTTCCAATTGCCTCCTTGAATTACCCCACACAAGCACCACGCCATCATCCGCATACTCGATCACCTCACACCCTTCCAACCTCTCAACCTCACTTATGAACTCATCAAATACCACCTTCCATAACTGAGGACCCAACACCGAACCCTGCGGGCACCCTCTATTCACCTTCTTACCAATCCTCCACGTACCACATCTCATTTCCACCCACCTTCCTCTCAAATAATCTTTCATAATCTTATATCCATCTATTTCTCAATGCCCAGAGCACTCCAGGCCACCACACTCTATCAAACGCACCAGACATATCCAAAAATATCCCCATCACATACTTCTCCTGTCTACTGTCCACCACATTCCTCAATCTCTCGATCGCATTCTCAGTGCTCCTTCCTCTCATAAACCCATACTGCCTCACCGACACACTCTCATAAAATACCACCTCCATTTTCATAACAATCAGCCTCTCCAGAATCATACCTAACACCGGAAGCAACTGTCATAATGACAGTGGCATTATGGACAATCTGGTATGAAGCTGTAATGAAATTTTTTAATGATGATCGTCTAGACCAGTGGTCGGCAAAACGCGGCTCGCGAGCCGCATGCGGCTCTTTGACTCCTTGGCTGCGGCTCTTTCACAAAATGTTTAGTGCAGGCACGGAATATTATTTATTAACTTGCCTTGTAAGAGACGAGTAAACATTTTTGAAACGCAAGCTTACATTAAAGGGCACATTTTTAGAAACCAACAATAACACGGATAGTCGCTCTCAGTCATATGTATCATTATCTCCGGCGCAGAATTTCCTGAAGAAATTTGCAAAGTAATGGAATTGGTGATTAAGATTATCAACTCCATTGTAGCTAAAGCTCTTTACCATCGCCAATTTAAAGAATTTCTAATTGAGGTAGAGAGTGAGTATGCAGATCTTCTGCTGCATAACAAGGTTCGTTGGTTATCGAGAGGAAACGTTTTAAAACGTTTCGCTTCACTGTTTACTGAAATAAAAGCATTTCTTCTTGAGAAGAGTGTTCACTATGAGAGCTAACGAACGATCTGTGGATCCAGAAATTTTATTTCATGGTGGATGTTACTTCTCACCTAAATCAGCTTAATCGTAAGTTACAAGGAAAAGGAAACACAATTTTTTCGATGCTAGAAGAAGTAATTTTATTCGAAAACAACTTGTCGCTTTTTGCCGAAGATTTTGAAAGAGAAACTCTGATTCACTTTCCATGCCTATTGTAATATTGTCGAGAAAATAAGTCTAATATTGACATTTGCTATTTCAGAACAACACTGTTAAATATGAAGGAAGCTTTTCTCGGCAGGTTCAAAGACTTTAGAAACAGCAAAGCGACGTTAGCCTTTGTTAAAAAACCTCTGAATGCCACGGTAACAGAAATAAATTTTTCGCCCTTTAATATTGATATTGGCCGCTTTGAAATGCAGTTGCTGGATTTAAAAAATAAAGAATTGTGGAGCTCAAAATTCGGGCGTCTTTGTGCCGATTTAGAGCTATTGGAGAAAAATAAATGTGAATTAAGTTTACAGCACAAGCGGTCTGCTTTGAAAGATCTGGAGAGGGAAGATATGTTGATTTTTAACACCTGGAATAGTATTCCTGACTCATATCATCAACTGGAGAAACTACCGTTTGCTGTTCTTTCCTTATTTGGGTCTACATATTTATGCGAACAATCATTTTCAAGCATGAACTTTATCAAGAGTAAATTAAGAAATCGGCTTATCGATGAGAACATGGAATCGTACCTAAAATTAAAACAACACACAAACCTGACTTACCCTTACTTTCCAAAAATGCAAGGCCATTGTTCACATTAGTGGAGTATTTGTAGTCTTTTTTAAGGATACCTTTTATATTATTTAACTTGTTATATTTTTAAATAAATATTATCTTTATATAAGTATGATACAAGTTTTATTTAATGTACCGTTAGTTAAACTAAGACATATTTAGCAAAGGCAAGCTCGAGAGTGTACTTTTAATCCTAATTATTTCCATAAAAATGTCTCTACAAAGCAAAGCTTAAGTTTAAAAAAAATGGCTCTTTGAATCAACTTCAATTTTGTATTGTTTATATTTGGCTCTTTTGGATGTCGAGTTTGCCGACCACTGGTCTAGACAATATAGGTAGCAGTGAACGTGCAGTTCCGAACCCGACATCAATGTGATTGCAGTGAAATCTGTTGAGTGGGTGAATCCCTGGAACGAATGGACTTGATTCAAATTATTTCGTTCAGCAATCTATCCATTAGAAACGCTCGGAGGTGAAATCGGTACTGCGGATTCGCTCCAAAGTTAAAAGCTGCCTGAAACTGAATTCACCTTTACATTTGTAGCAACAGATCGCTCTCTATGTATATATAGTTTACTTTTTAAATGTTCTACAAAGTTTATTTAAAAATGTTAATTTTTTTAAACATTTTTATTGATTTTTACAACTGCACAATTTGCATGCAACAAATAAAATAGATAACGTGCGAATATGTGTGCATTGGCTGAAGGCCGCGGCACACGACCTGATCTATGTGAACGACAGCCATCCAGCGATGGCAGCCGTAATAAACCATTAAGAATGGAGTCTCACAGCTGTCCTACAAGACAGCCGATTACGTATGCAGATGATCGCGAGGCCATAGACGTGATGGGTTAGAGGGGAGAGTTGTGGTTGAGAGCGCTTGGATAAGTGGGTTTGAATGAGAGGATAGTTGGGAATGGAACTTTAGATAACGGGACTCGGCTATCGCAGAAACAAAGGGAATTTTTAGGTCGTTATGGATGGTGTGATTGGAAACGTAGAAGGGAACATTGACTATGGTGCGAAGGATTTTAAATAAAAATAATATTAAAAAATTATAATGATCTTAAAGGTTGATATAATCAATGAATGACATACATGAAGTTTTATTTTACGTAAGTATGTGCGACTGACCTATGTGGAGGAGAGGCTAAGAATCTAATAGGTGAATGGAGACTAAGCATTTTAAGTTAAATTTTGTTGTATTTTTTTATGTTTGGCGCTATTTTTACTAATTATATAGGATTACTTTGTTGTTTACTGTATTTTATTTATTGTTCAATTATTTAATTTAATCAATTTGTTTAAATCCCATGTTTGATGTGTAACCTAATATTAAATTATCTGTACAATTGGAGTACAAAATATGAGGATTATAACATATTAAAAAACAAGGAAATATTGTTGCTAATTATTAGTTCTTTGTTTTTAATGTGGCGAAGAAAGGCAATTTTGTTTCTAACTAATGAAGTTACTTACTAATTTAAAAATGTAATGAATTAATATTTGAACGAATGTAAAGTTCAATAATGTTACCAAGTGCTAGATACAGTTCTCAATTGCTAACAACAGGCAACATTTCCTGCTGTCAGCACAGTCAACAATATCGTGCTGTATCACATTTACCTCAAACCATTTTAGCCCAAAACTAAATCAAACCGCCTTAAATTAAAAAAATAAAAACAAATAATGAGGATATTTCTATGCAAGCAACTAAAGTTTACACCCAGTTTTAAGTCTACTGAGTAAAGAATAAGGAAATAAAACTGTAATAAAACCGGAAGTACCAAAATGATATTGCAACATGTATATTTGCAACACTCATTTACACTTTATGGTCCAGTTTATTTGACCTACATCCAGTCTTATATCTTCCGCAATCTGTTAGTCATTATTATGTATTTTATGTATACGTACAATATTTGCAGTGAAATTTTATCACGTCTAGGATAGTAAAGGATAGTCATTGAGTTCGGCATTTAAACAAAACATCTGGTGTGAAACACTCACTTGATTTGCTTTTACTGCAATTTTAATTGACAAACGATTGATATTATAATTGAGAAACGATTTTCATTGACCAACTTTCTTTAAACTTGCCAAGTTAATCAAACGTTTATTAGACTTAGATTGTATACAAATAGGGGGAATTATACTTGTTTACCGGCCCTCTATCTCATCCTCTTAGCATAGTTTTGTAACGGCTGTTTATATTCAACCATAATTTTTAGGCCTCCCCAGAAGCCATGTAAAATTAATTTCTGCAGAGAAATTTTTCAAATGAAACCGACACGATTGAATCTGTGCAATGAACATTCCATGTTTAAAAAAACTGATCGAGCTATTCTCAGAACGACTTGTTCTGTAAACTCGCACTTTCCATTAATCGAATTTCTTTAAATTCGGAATTCTATCAATGTTGTTAGTACACCTTCTATGTTATATCTGTGTGTGTGTGTGTGTGTGTGTGTGTGTGTGTGTGTGTGTGTGGAAAGTAAAGAAAGTTTAAAGAAAACCGTTGGAGTCATTTTCGAGAAAATCACGAAAAACTAAATAAAAAAAAATCAGCAGTCACACTTCCGGTAGTTGTTCTTTGACTAAACCTTGTTGTCAGACACAGTGGCGGTTCTTAAACGGAATATCAATGGTTCTTCAAATGTTCACATTATTTTGATCAAACTTAAAACAGACAGACAGACACAAACCATTCGCTAAAAACATATTTTCGTCTCTGGGGCCTCAAAATCTCTATTTTCAGTGAAAAGTCAATTTCGAAAACTCGGTCCTATATTTCAGTAGGAGAAAGCAAAAAATCTGGTGTGCCACGCTCACACACCAGTTTTCCTCTTACACTGCACTCTACTACTACACAAATATATCATTGGCAAAGTTTTTGCATGTTCAGTAGTCTCCAATATTTTTTGAGGGGAAAAATGAGCCCCCCTCCGGACCTCTATCAAAATTTGACACTAAGGGATTTACAGCAGTAACAAAAAATTGACTGCAATAAACCTAGTCCAACCTAGAGCGGGGCGAATTTAATTAAAAGATTATTATCACCAAAGTGATATCTACAGGTAACAATAGATTTATTTGACAGCTGTTTGATCTGCTAATTCAATTATTACCGCCGCCCAATTGGCGATTCAAAGAACTGTGAAAATGACAACCAGAGGCAGATCTGTCTATTAGATTTCTTTTTATGTCCCTTTCTTCCTCCAGACTTACAACCACACCCCATACTGTCTGCTCCCACAGTACCACCTACATGATAATGTTAGGTAATTTCTGATTGGCCCGATCGTTTTGTCAATCAAAGTTGGCCATGATGATGATCCTTTATTGAGATTTATTACATTAACAGTTAAACCGTTAACGAGATTCTATGTACTATTTAGCAGTCATAAAAACTAGCCCAAAACCTAGGGTGCTAGACTAGAAAATGTTCAAAATTGAGTTTTTCATCGTGAATACTACTTTTAGTAATGTACAATATTACAATATATGGGAAAAAAGAAAGAAAAGAAAAAGCAAACCAAAAATCGCAGAATCTCAAACTTCATATCTTTCTTCGGTAATCGGGTCGGAATCTTCGGTTGGCTTTCTTCGGTAATCGGATCTGATTCAAACGTTTCTGTAAAATCCGTCAGCTTTAATTGCGACTTCACTGATTTCCTTCTTTATTTTGCATTTTATATTAATTACAACCTTTACATATAACTACACCATGTAAATGAGAGATGGATATCACAGATTGTGCACTGAATCTCCTAGGATCAGCACTACGATCAGAGAGGCATGTTGAGAGAAGCCAGCCAGTGCTGGAACTCTCTGGATATGAACAGGGAGCAATGAATAACAAGGTCGCGTGGCCAACGTCGTTTCAAGCGACGTGAAGGATTGTCCAGGATGGATGGATATAGTTAGGGCTTGTGCAGTGGGATAGAGATGAGTCATTGTGGAAATCAAGAAAGCAGCTCTCCGGCATATGGTTGGATCTCTTATTGGGCATTGTGGTTTAACGATTCACCTCGAAATGGTGCTCATGCCAGACCTCTTTTGTAGAGTATGTGAGACAGAGGAAGAAATATCCATCCATCTTATGACAAATTGATTGGGTTGTGAGAAAATTAAGTTCGGGACTTTGATTGGAACAGGATGTCTGTGAAAGAGCTTAGTGGTATTTCCGTTTAGGTATTTGTAAATGATTTTTGCTGTAGCCCCCCGAATTTTTCTTTGGGGTAGCTATAAGGGCCCAGTAGGGCATTGGATGGCGTAGAGTTTGGCATAGTGTAAACAGAAGGTGTGAAATGTTGGTGTATGTTATGCCAATCAGAAATTTACAATTATCATGTTGATCACGCCCATATTTGACACATTAAATTCTATACTGTGACTGGCTAATTATTTCTATGATAAATCTAGTTTAGAATTTTTTTACTAATTTCCCCTCCGTACTTATTTTATAAATTATCAAATATGCAATAAAACAAATTTATTAAAAAATGCAAAAAATCAAGTTTTTTTTTAAACATAATATTTACTGCTTAATAAAATTAATTTGAGCTAAAAAAAAACTCAGAATTTTCATTCTATTGTTGAAACAGAAAGCAAAAGAGAATTAGGCAGAAACTGTAAGTCCGCCATTTTGTATTTTAACGTTCATATTAGTTGGATAAAATAAAACTGATGTTAAATATCCACCAAAATTTCTCCAATGTATTCATAATATTCAGGTGAAAAACTTTGGTTACGCCTGAAGTTTTTAGCTATTTCTTATATTGTCCTTAATTTTAGGTTGGTCGCGCAGCCCACAATTATTGAAAGAGTACTATAAAGATGTCATTCTACATATAAGATAATTCATCAAAATCTAGTTTTTGCAACAATATAAAAAACGGACTCGAACTAATTATTACTGCAATTAAACAAATAAATTATAATAAGAAGAAGCGTTATATATTCGAGTTAGAAAATCTAGAGACTATGTAAATATGTAATTTGGAGTTAGAGAATGTCTTGTGAGTGTTTCACAGCAGATTTTTGTATATGTGGTAATGTGGTATATGTGGTAATGTGGTATATGTGGTAATGATATTAAGCAAAGTTTTTTAGAGCAGTTTTTGACAAAATAGCAAACCTGGACAAAGATTTTCTTTATTATGGTATTTTTAATTTTTTTTTCACTAATTGTTCTATAGTTAATAGAAATCGTAAAATGTTTCGAAATTTCCCAGAGCTCACCAACAATAATTTTTTATGGGAAAATGTTTCAAGTAACAGTTATCGTTCATTATGGTGTAGTTTGGTTGCGACGTTTTGTAGAAAATCGCCAAAAAGTGAAAAAGAACGAAAACAAATGTCAGCGCGGATTATTTTCACTTCACTTAAACAAACATACCCTCCCGTACACTTCAACTCTAAGAAATATCGATCTTCACCCAAGTTCACTAATTATGTTTGTATTTAGACAGTCCACTAATATGGAACCCTCATACGAGACTGAAATGACAAGAATGTAAACAGACATTTGGGTAACTGTGAAGACTGTTTGGACGGAGATCAACCATAAACGTAGAAAACAAACTAACTCCATACATTAACATTGCTGAGATCTATCTGGATATATAGACCCGAGCTGGGGAGCTTCGCAAAATAATCCTATCCTTTCGAAGTCCTTCGCCACATGTCAAAACTGCCTATTAAGCCTCAAATTTAACCATCCGCAAAAAACCTCAATTTCTCCTTCGTTGCCGAGCTAATCGGATGTTAAACACCCATAAAAATTACTCAAAGGAATTCATAATTTTAAGTTAAAAAACTTTTCTTAGACCTGGAGTTTGTAGCTATTCATTATATCTGTTGTCCTTAATTTTGTGTAGGTGGCGCAGTCAAATAACAATAAGTTTTTTTGTTTTTTTTAAGAGGTAGGTGAAATGCTTTATGCAAAAGTGTGAGACTCCCAACTAGCTACCCACTAAAACACCTCCTCTATATCTGCGGAAACTGGCCTGGAACTGTTCAGCTCACTACTTCAGACCAGGTCATTAATAATAATAATAAAATAAAGAGACTGTAGGAAGTGGAGGCTGTCCGAGTAGTACCCATAGTCCTCTCGGCAATTGGGATAGTGCCCCACGAATTGCACGAAAGTATAGCCACTCTGGAATCGGACCGAAATATTTATATGGTCCTCCAGAAAGCAGTTGTGTTAAACACGTGCCATATTATCCGGAAATTCTTGAACGAACAATGAATAATAATGTGCTTGGATTCACCCAGTACATTATTACATCTTATCCGGTATATTACTCAGGTTAAAGAAGAAAGAAATAATAATATAATAATAATAAAATAATAACACAATAAATAAGATAATGAAATAATAATAATAATAATAATAATAATAATAATAATAATAATAATAATGAAAATTGATGTAGCAATTTCCAAGTCCAAATACCTACCGCATTCAGAATTCGAGAACTGAAAAGTTGCAAAAGTATGCAGATCTCGAAGAGGAGATGAAGCGCATTTAGAAATTGGAGCGAGTGGGGACGCATCCACTAATTATGTCTACTACTGGGATGGTCCCCACCGATCTGTTGGATAGACTGGAGGCTATTGGGCTATCAAAAAAATTGTTTGCAATTATGCAGAAATCGGTAGTTCTTCATGGAATAAGAATAGTTCGGAAATTTTTAAATATTAATGAATTCTTATTTAAGAAATGGCGTGCTTGGTTTTCGAACCCGTACATCATTTTAAAGGCCAGCTAAAATGCCGAGGGGAAACAACGAAAATAATAATAATATTATCATTTAATCACCTCCTTCGCCACAAATTGAGAAAATCTGTCATCATTCAGCCTCATGATTTTTACTATGTATTAAAATGTAATTTTACCAAGCAACCTGGAGAAGTGACTGGTCACTTGCCCCTACAAGCCTATGGGCCGGCGACATCCTGCAGACAAGCCAGGGACCCTCTAAAGAAAAGTTAGTGATCCATTTTCCCATTACCAGGACTAATAATGTTACGTGCAAATATAAAAATAACACTGATGTAAGTACAAAAATAGAAAATGTGTCATCTAATGATACATAAGACAAGGAGAAGATGAAGAAAATAAAGATGGCGAGCAAAACAATGGAAAATTGTTACATTATACAATAATGTTATGCAAGGCGCGATATTGTATAATAATGGGGAGGGGATATTATAAAGTGAACTCAAGCAGTTTAACTCCACCATCTGCCAATGACTCCCTGCCAGTCCCCAGGCTGAAAGGTCACCAATTCTGCCCCATATACTTTTCTATTCTTATAAGAAGTAATAATAACAATCTGGCAAAGTATGTTCTTCAAACTCTGGCGGAACTTTCTGGAACGCCAGGTAATTATGTTCTCCAATCAATATGGCACTTGAGAGGAAAGCTTTCCATTATCCCCTCTCAACAAACTTTACACTTGGAACTTTTTGCTCAAAGTTTTACTTGTGCTCAACTAAATATAGATGTTAGAGGGAGGGTGCATAATGTTGGTCCTGAGCACATAGTAGGTACTTGCCTCCAAGCCCTAACAGTCACCCCTTGATCAATCATCAACACTTGAGCCTATAATGTCACAGATTCCTCACAATGGCCAGCAAATACTTTATACCTCATAAATGTTTCACATAAAAGTGATAGATCTGTGCAGAAAATTTCACCCGCACTTCCGGTTTGACCAATTTTTTTCAAATTTGGAATTCTAACATTTTCCATGTGTACCTTCATATAGTCAGTGCAACCGCACACTGTACTGAAGAGGCACTGTGAAGAAAGCTTAAGCAGTTTCCCAAAAAAAATTTCCATTAATCTATTTTCTTTCAAAAATGTTTCAGTGATAGCCACTCATGTATGTAGTCAGATGTGCAGCATGTAGACAGCATGTGCAGTATGTAGTCAGTATATGCAGTATGTAGTCAGTATGTGCAGTTTAAAGAAAAATTGAGCCATTTTTAAGAAAATTGCACAAAAAAAGGAAATATTATTCAGTAAACTCGCATTCTGGTTAACGGTTTTACTTTCTCTTACTTCTCAACGCGAAGTATCGCGATCGAGCCACATTTCAAAATACAGTAGGAATTTTCTGGATACGATATATAGATATTTCCTTTAAACCCTGTATGCTAACTTCAAATATACTTTTATTTGAAACATATGTCCAAAAAAAATTATTTTGGATAGTTGTGCGTTAATTTCAAATTTTATATCTAGTTGGTTCAGTGTTTTTAGAGCGCTCTACTGGGTCATACTATAATCATCACTTCTCTACCTGCCAATAGTAGATTTGTCCTTATCCCCCACCACCTCTATATTTATGGCGGGACAAATCAGTAAATTTTGAGTTTAAAGAAAATTTGTCCTCTTTTATATCATTGTATTTAGAGGATTGAGTGTTTCACATCAGATTTTTTACTGAAACGGTTGTGTGGGTGCCACGGTTATAGTTAGGCGGAATATCAAGCTTAGCTTTCCTGCAATTTTATGTTTTTTAAATATTCTGTTCTCACACACACACACACACACCACCATTCACTCAGAGACACAATATTCCGCTAAAAACCCCAATTTGGAAAATTTGATTGGAGCGCATTATTTTCTTTTACAGGTATAATATGATAAAACAAAAAAATTAGCATTGCTGACGTCAACGTCAAATTACGCTCCGACGAGTGCTTTGTATACGTTAATGGTGATAAGATATTTTTAAAAATAAAATGGCACACATGTATAAATATTGTGTTTAATATATTGCAAGTGACATGACGGGTTATAAAAATGGCAGACAATAATGTATACAATTGTATAGAACAGTAATCATCAGCATGAGGGGGGAGGGCTTATTTTGGTGTAATGGCTACACTATGACGTACAGCTGTGTGTGTACGAGACAGCATGTTTTTAACATACAACACATGTGATTTAGAAGTCTCGTGTTTATTTATACAGATAATATATACATTAAATCTGTCCTTACCTTATCAAGATGGTGTCATGTAGGCAGGTGTAGGGGGTAGAACTGTCGAGGAAATGGCTAACATTCCCAAAATCATCATGAATTAGAAGTTGTAGTTGGCGGTCTTGCTAGATGGAGAGCAGTGATAGTTATTGTGAGTGGTACTGAGCTACAGTTCACCTGTAGTTACGTTAAAGCTAAGTACTTGCACATATGAACTATCTCTGCAGACACGGCCAGCTTCTCTGGAAACGTCCCTCTCCTTCTCCTCACCTTTCCAGGAATTTATACAAACGATTTTTTTAAGGAATATATGATCATAACAAAACCTTTCATCAATTCTCCGCATTACATCTCGGGTTACACGCTTCTTTCATGATATCGTCATCCCTTACCTTTTTCACCCTGGAATAACCCGTGCTTCTGCTCAAAAAAAAAAAGTTTCTGTCTTTTAATTTTCTTGGTACTTCTTTTGTAAGCGACCAACATCGAATCCATACAAAATATACTTTCTATAATAGTGGACAAAATATTTTTTTTTCTTTGAATCGATAATCTCGGATCCCACAGTATTCCATTTAGCAGATATTTAGAAGATTTTTCCTTGCATTCTTAATTAATTATTTCTTACATTTCCTAATTAATACATTGCTAGAATTTCAACATGAAGAAAGATCAGTTAACCAGAAATGCAGACTTACAAACAGATTTTTGGAATTTTTAGATTTTGCTAGGAAAACTGTGTGAAAGATTTTCATTAAATTTGGAATGCTTATTGCGCTGATATTGCTGGACAAACTGATTTTAGGGAAGATTGCGGAAGAACTGGGGGGAGAGGGGATATGAGTTAGCGAGGGTGTTAGAGCTGAACTGGGAGATAGGAGATATGAGTTAGTGAGAGTGTTAGAGCTGAACTGGGAGATAGGGGATATGAGTTAGGGAGAGGGTTAGAGCTGAATTTTAAATTGGCTGGAGGCTGACACAGTTGGCTTGGCTAATGTGAGCATTAAGTAAGAATTCTAACTTTGAAGAAATGTATTAATTGCATCAAAAGAAAATTATGTGTTTGTGTGTGTGTATGTGATTCACAGTTGTCTTCTTCGATGGGCCTCAACACTAATTCCGAAAATATAACAAGATCGTAATAGTTCCCCTTACATCAATAAGATAGAGTACAAAAGCAATAACTAAACGATTTATGGAATCCCCCCCCCCACTCGTACTGGCTAAATAGATAACTAAACCTTAACAAGTTTTTTTATTCTCTCCTCACAGCCGATATGACTGTGAATGCTTTGGAAATTTCCACTGCCTCCCCGATATAGGAAGAGATCGATCGATATGTGTAGCCGCTCCTTCCACTCTATCAGTCCAGTGTTTTACAAAAAAACAACTTGTTGAGGGACGACACGCTGTCAACTCCAGGAGGGTGGTGGGTAGGTATCTCTTGTGACAAGATTTCCCCCGTCGCCGTCGACCATTCTTCAACATTATGTACTCTTTTCCGAATTTGTATTAAAATATCTTACTGCAGTTAATTACAGTTCGATTATGGTTTTTACGTTTTTAATGTAATGCGTTCGTGCCAGATTGTTGAAATTGAGATTTCACAGAAAATACATATTTCGGGGTCCCCGAACACGAAATAAATGTTTTAGCGAATGTCTATATATATATATATATATATAGATTTTTGGGTGTTCTGGAGGATCAGTAGCGTTATGCTTTTCTTTAAAGTACCACTTCAGTATAATATATGGTTATACAAACTACTTAATATTGTGACACATTACAAGCATAGATAGGATTCCAAATTTGTTGAAAATCGGTTACGGGCAGTGCGATTTTAAAAATAGGTTATTGAATTTTTTGAAATTTTCTTGAAAACGGCTTTGTTTAAACTTTGAATAATTGATTTGATTTGAAACATTTCCCCCCAAAATTATGTTGGATAGTTGTGCGGAATTCGTGGCGTATATTTCAAATTTTATACGTAGTTGGGTCATTGTTTTTAGAGCGCTCTACTGGGCCATAATATAATCATTACTTATCTAGCCGCCAAGATTAGAGTAAGTTGGTACTTACCCCCTCCCCCACACTCCATATTTATGTTAAGACGAATATGTAAAATTTGAATTTAAACATAATTTGTCTTTTATATACAATTGTATTAAGTGGGGTACGAGTAAGTCATGAGAGTGTTTCATACCAGATTTTTTTTCTATCCAGTTCTAGTTGACAGGGAGTACTGCGATCGTTTCAGACTTTCGAGTTTTGCATTGGAAGTAGGGGACCTTTCTCAGGTTGTAGGGGACCTTCCTGAGGCACTAGTGGATCTTCCTGAGGTAGCAGGGGACCTTCCTGAGGTAGCAGGGGGCCATCCTGAGGTAGTAGTGGACCTGCCTGAGGTCCCCTAGCAAGAAGAAGAAAAAATAAACTTGTGAAACATTCAAACAACTTTGTCTTATTGAATACAATCTAAATGACCAAGTTTCTTCAAATTTAGATAGCAGTGGCGGTAGCGAGCTCCTAACTACTGTTGTCTCACAATCTCCTCAAAATAATTGTTTTCAGAAAAGTGTGTCACATAAAAGTTAGTATTCCAAGTTTAAAAAATATCGATTCCAAGTCAGGTTCGAGGAAAATCTCATAGAATTTAGAAATCTACTTATTTAGAAATTGCGCAGAAATTTAGATAAGTTGTACTTATGGCCAAGCGATTTTCTTCAAATTTGGCTTTTCATTGTACCTGGATACTATAGTGGTAGAACCGTAAATTTTACTGATGTAGCATTCACAGGGGCTTAAAGTTGTTGCTGCACCCCCCCCCACATACACACTTCCAAAAATAAATTTTCGTGGAAAATGTTTGAAATAAAAAGTGTTGGGTGATTGTGGGTAAGTAATTGGCCACGTTTACTGTAATTCGTTGGAGCCATTTGCGAGAAAATAGCAAAAACTGAATAAATAAAAAGCATTCAGTAAAGTGATCTTTTAGATTTCTGCGGCCAAGTGAAAAACAATTGTTTCTGGGTTGAGACCGCGCCAGTGGTTTGCCAGAAACCAACGATTCACCCTTATTGCAATGAGTGTCTTCAGGATCGTTTCACCTTGAAAATTAATGAAGCAAATCAATTATCAATTCATGGATTTACTCATTAGCATTCATAATGAAATGACCCTGAAGAAGCCCAGTGATTACAATGCACAAACGCGGTCTCAAGTGTTTTTCTTTGATTAAAGTCACCCACTTGTCGGCTTTGGACGGATTCATATCAGATGTGTTGATTGCATATCTCTATAGATTATCAAGTTTGTATCTCTCTGTAGATTATCAAGTTTGTATCTCTCTGTAGATTATCAAGTTTGTATCTCTCTGTAGATTATCAAGTTTTATCTCTCTGTAGATTATCAAGTTTGTATCTCTCTGTAGATTATCACGTTTGTATCTCTCTATAGATTACCAAGTTTGTATCTCTCTCTGTAGATTATCAAGTTTGTATCTCTCTGTAGATTATCAAGTTTGTATCTCTCTAGAGATTATCAAGTTTGCGTTTCCTGCGATTTTTCGTTTTCACGAAATCTTAATCTCTCTCTCTCTCTCTCAGATCAGAGAGTGATTATTATATTTATTACGAGATATAAATTTCTTTTTTGCTCCTAAGGGACATAAGTTCCAGGACATTAATAAACTTATGTTTCTTTCTTTCTCTCGCTCACAGAAAGACACACGATTTTCTCATTATCGGTGCCAACGATAATGAATTTCCGTCCAAACTTGGTATATCACTAGACAGATGTAGTTCTAATGATTTTTCCGGAAAAATTGATTGAAAAATTTTAGAATTGTTTTGGAAAAGCTGCAACATGGCTTTTCTCTAAGCTCCCATCTCGTTATTGCTATAAGAGGCAGAGAGAATTTTTTTTTCACGCAAGAAACTCGCCTGCAACTGACGCACGCTAACCGGAAAATGAAGAAGAAAGCCAGCTAAACGAAACGTTTATGCACTTCCTATAGGTATATTACATGTCCAAAATCAATTTATAAAGATCCACTTACTATATTGTAGAAATGAGGATAGAAGTTCTATAATCACTTCCTGAATGGCCTACTTCCTGCCCCAGACAGTGTAGCCACTACACCACTAACACGACCAACCATTAATATATCTCCAGTGACTGTGACTGTTGATGAAATCGAAAGCTGCGGCCGGGCTTTCAGCATGATGAGGTTGAAATATGGGTCGACATGGAAGTTTGTACACGTATATTAGTTTTAATAATTTCCTATAGTGCTGGCCATCTCACCGCAACTTTTCATTTATTTTTATTCATTATTTTTTCTCACTAGTGTAAGAGGAAGTAAAATTTCATTTTTTGGATGGAAACCTTTACATTCGTGACTGATTTTCCAAATTGAGTTTATCATTGGAAAACTTGGTATGTGATAAAAAAGTTTTATATATATAGATAAAACACTCTAAGCTTAAAAAAAAAACAACAAAAAACACCAATTTATTGTTTAACACAATAAATTACAAATAAAGCGCTTAATAATAATTAATACACAGTTTAAACCAACAAAAGTTCACTTAGTTCACTTTTTATTTACTATTCGCCAACGCGCACTCCGTTTGTAACAAGAGACTTTCTAGACTCACTTCATTCGAGCTGATGTTCTCTCTTTATAGCAATGGAGAAGGGTCTGAAAAGTTCTAGAGCATCCTGGAAAAAGCTAGAGCGCGCCGCCAGCGCTTCCTAGCGGCCACTAGGAGAACTTGGAGTACCTGCTTTTTCTCCTAGATGGCACTAGTGGCTGCGTTAACTGCTCCGCTCTCAGATCTGTTCATCCCAAACAGAAACATTGCAGGTGATATGAAAGATGATGATTGAGTGGTTCAGCCTCTTGATTATAGCTATTCGTTCCATTAGCAGTATAGCCACTAGATACTCCACCACTGCTGCCTCCACTTGAGCTAGCTAATATTGCGTTACCTAACAACTGGCTAGAAGGAGTAAATGATCTTGCCTCAAATGATAAAGTCCTCCTTGGACTTCTACAACGTGAGGAAAATGATCTCGCCATGATTGTACACCCTCTTGAGTCTCTGTCCCTGGAACCAAGTATTGACAAAACATTTACTGCGATCGGGAACCAACAAGTGCACCTTCCAGATTTGGCAGCTTTTCATTTGCGAGCAGTGCCTCGGCGATGGCTGTATAAAAGCTTCTTGCCACGCCAGAGCCTTCTCCGGGTTCATCTTTGAGGGTTACTATCACTCTATTAACTACGAGCGGAGGTTGCTCTCCTGCACGTCTTTGATATGAATTGTACACGTTTGTAATTCTCGTGATGTCTGGAATACAGTCCCATCTCATTCCAACTTCAATAGAGTAAGATCTCTATTTTGTTGATTTCAAATTCGTTCCATATCTCTTCTGAATTTTGCTTCTTTTACTGGAAATCCTCCAAGCTCGCTGTCTACTAAACCTGGTACTAATCCGACATCTTCCATGAATACTCTTCTAAATAAGTCTAATGCCCTTCTCCATCGCTTCATGTAGTTTTGCTGGTTGGAACTGTTCTGGAACGATGAACGTCTGTTTATTGATCGTAGTAATTGAGGTTATAGAAATTACATTGGTTTTTGGGTCATCAGTAGCCTTTACTAAAAATTCAAATCTTAATTTATCCATTATTCTTGCAAGAACAGCTGTAGAAATGTCGTTTTATAATGTGGTTTGCTAAAAACGGTTTTATGAAATAACAGCTATACTGAGTTTCGCTGTGAAAAAAAGTTTTAATTTTATTAATAACACAATCTTTTGATTAATTTACATTGCACGCTTGACTTATTACACAATCTTACCTGTGAAAGAAAGAAACGACATTGATAGCGATTAATTCACTATTATACTATTATGACAAGAGTATGCTTGTAATCACAACAATTCACTGTAATCGCTTTAACATAACCTGTCCGTTATATCTCTCCATGCTGGTTATCCTCAGCTATCATTCCAAGTGCCTGAAGACCCGCGGTGAAATTTCAGAAGCGGAACGAGCTTTGTGATGTGTAAAAGGTTTGACTCTGATTTCTTATGGCCTGTATCTATTCTGTATATTGAGTTTGAAATTTTTTCCAAGATTTTATATGGTCCAGTTTTTAAATCAGCCAATTTGTGCCTGTTTAATTGATTTCCGTTTTCTAAATATACCAAGTCTAAATTCCCAATTTTTTCTGGTTTTGTCAAACTGTTGTTTGTTATAATTATGGGACTTTATCGTATTGTCTAAGGCGAGTATTCTATCCTGAAGTAAATCGTTATATGTTCTTTCCTGTTTCATTTCCTCCCGTAAAATATCAATATTTTTCCCTTCCAATAAATATTTAGGGGAAAATCCCGTCACTATATGCACAGTTTCATTATATCTTTGCGTGCATTCATGTACTATGGTCGTCCAGGCCACTTTTTCCTTTCTTTCGTTGATCCTTCATCTAATTTTATTGACTAGTGTTTAAGTTTTTCATTTAAATCATTTGCGAATGGTGCATTCACTGCAGTGAAGATAATTGGTGTATTTGCTTCTTGTAAATAGTGTTTAAAGTCTCTTGAATGTATACCTGGATATTGATCGCTAGAATACCAATTTTATTACCTTGATTTACTACTGGATGAATTAGTTTTATAAAATCACTTGAGCTCTGAGTCTTCGAAGTCAAAATGTAGGCGTATCTTGTGAAGTGATTTACAAGAAGCTGTAAATATTTTTTTCTAGAACGTGAGCCTCCGAATCCACCAATGGTATCTATGGACATTATCTCGAAAGGATAAGTAGCGGGGCCTAAGTGAGACATTGATCCAAATTTATATTTTCCCCTTGATTTGTTTTTTATGCAGGTTTCACATCTTTCACAAATTGTTTTTATATTATATGTTAAGTTGTTTGCTGTATAGAATGCTTTAATCTTATTTTGCATTTGTTTTACTTCTATGTAACAGTAACGATAGTGTATATTTTCGATAAAAGTTTTACTAAATTCCTCCGACAATATAATCTTTTCCTTTGTTCCAATTTTTTTATAATATATTTTATCTTTTAATTTCAGTTTATTTGTTTATTTTTTTATATCTCCATTGTTTCTTGATCATTTTGGATGTCCTCTAGTTTTATTAAGTTAAAAATTTTTAAACTTCCATCCTGATGTTCATGTGGTTCTAATACTGGATTTCTTCTTAAACAGTCTGCCTCTAAGTTATATTTTCCTGGAGAGTATATGACCTCGAAATTAAACTGAGATAGATAATAAGCTAAATCTCCGAGCTCTTCATCCGTTCTAGCCTTAATGCTCATTCTTTCCAGGGGCTTATGATCAGAAAAAACTGTAAATTTCTTTCCGATGAGCCAGTGCTGCCAATATTTTGTTGCCTCTTTTATCGCTAGACATTACAGATAGATGGCTTTTTTCTTTTTCTGAGTGCCATTCAATTTCCTTGAAAAATAGGCGCGTGGTTTCTCTTTTTGATTTTGCTGTGGTTGTTTCACGAAGCTCCTATTCCATGTATACTTGCATCTGTGTAAATATGTATAGGTAAATCTGGATCAAAGATTGCTAAAATAGGTTTGAAGCAAAGTAATTTTTTTTATTATCTCAAAGGATTTTTGACATTGTTCGGACCAAATAAATTTTTGTCCTTTTCGTAATAAGTTATGTAAAGGCTCTGATATAATTGATATATTTGGCACATATTTTCCATAACAATTGTCGGATATTCTTTTGTGTCCTGGGAACAGGAAAGTTTCTTATAGCAACTAAATTATCCTTCAATGGACTAATTGTATTATTTTTTATTATATGGCCTAATTACTTCACCGAATCTTTTGCGAAGGTACATTTTGAAATTTTAATCTGAAGCCTTCCGTCAAAATTGCTTCCAGTAACAATGACAAGTGTTTAATGTGTTGTGGAAATATTTTTGAAAAAAATAAGAATATCATTGTAGTTTACAACGAAATCTGATAGTTTATGTTTCCTTATAATACCAGATAAAATTCTTTGCAATTGCTGGTGAAGTTTTTAAACCAAAAGGTAAACAATCCAGTGATAATGGCCTTCTTCAGCAACAAAGGCTGTTTTATGGTTGTTTTCAATCCTCAAAGGAACTGACCAGAATGCTGAGTTTATATCCAGTGTAGAAAATATTTGCAACCTCTTGTTTTAACCTCAATTAATGGGAAGGGAGGTGTGACTGAGGAACTACAATTTTATTTAAATCGCGAAAGTCTATACATAATCTTGATCTTTTTCCTTCTTCTTTTTTGTAGGCCAGTGTTACCGGGGCAGGAAAAAGGCTATATGATTCTTCGATGATGATGTTCTATTTCTTGTATATCTACAATAGTGCCCCTATATGGTCTTTTACTACAATATTTATCTCTTAACAAACCAATACGTGCTTCATACCCTTTTACAGTCCCTATATCATATTTATCTTTCTAAAAAGTGATTTATATTTGTATATTAAGTCATCTATTTCAGACTATTGATGGGAATCTAGATGATTTACTGAAATGTTAAAATTTGCCACTTCTATGTGGTCATTCAAGTTTATTTTATATTCATCATCTATGTTATCAGTATTTTTCCCCAGAATATGAACATGTTCATTAGTATTTTGTAAATTTTGTTTTTCTTATATACTGTTACCTGAGAAGTTAGGAATTATTTCTTTATTTTTAGAATTTACTTCTTGTTTATTTATTTCTGTGTGAAATAGTGGGTTTGTTGTGTAATTTCTAATTTTTCATTTTGAATTAGATGAAAATTTTGTATGCAATCTAATCCAATTCAAAAATCGTAATCAAAATCCTCATCTATTACAAAAACATTAATATTGTTTTCAATGTCAAAAATTTTTATCTTTAGAGTTACCATTCCTATAGTTTTTTCACGCCATTAATCGTCTTTAAGTTCACGGTTTTTTGTTGCTAATTTATTTATTTTTTAAGCGTAATAATCTACAATTTATTAGGGAAATATTTGAATCTGAATCAGAAATTCCTAAAATTTCTAATGTGTCATTTAGCAATAATTAAATTTTGATTAATGGCGGAACTATCAGTTTTTTTGGTCATTTAATTCTCTTTCCAATTCAGAGTTATTAACAGTTTTTATTTGTTTTTTTTTGCCTATCATTACTTTTCTTTTTAAACCAACATAATGATTCAGGATGGTAAGGAATACCTTTGTTTTCTTTTTCACAAATTTTGCACGGTTTATCCCTTCCACTTTTAATTTTATTTTCAAAAACTGTAACCATCTTTTTTTCCGAATCCTTTTATTAACTAAATGTTCTAAGCCTGTTATGTTATTAAACAAATCATTAGTTTCCTTCAGGCTATGTCTATCAATTTTATCAGATATAAAATTTGGCAGGCCCGTCCACAATGAGATCAATTAGAGTGGGCTTATCTATTGATTTATTTATTTCCAATAATAGTCTTACTTTTTTTTTTAAAGCGTATACTAATAATGAGCCCTGTATGTATTTAAATGGAAGTGCGTACCTGATTGGCGTATCCTTTGTCCGCATAAGTTTCACAAAAGTTACCTCGCCATGTTGACCACGCTGAGTTAATTGTATGTTTTATAAGCATTAACTATACTAAATTTTGCTGACAATTTTGTTATGTTATGGTGGGTGACCAGTGGTAGAGTTCTTGTTTCAGAAACTTTTTCCAGGATTCTTGTTAACGCCTCTTCTGAAATTCCCACAGTAGGATTTTGTTGCCGAGTACATCCTTTATTTCATCTGTCACCGAAATCCATACCTGTCTTGTGTCGCGTCTCTTTTGCCATATAGTTTTCACTTTTTGGTACGCTTGAGTTTTTGTAATTGCTTCATGTAGTTTTGCTGGTTGGAACTGTTCTGGAACGATGAACGTCTGTTTATTGATCGTAGTAATTGAGGTTATAGAAATTTCATTGGTTTTTAGGTCATCAGTAGCCTTTACTAAAAATTCAAATCTTAATTTATCCATTATTCTTGCAAGAACAGCTGTAGAAATGTCGTTTTATAATGTGGCTTGTTAAAAACGGTTCTATGAAATAACAGCTATACTGAGTTTCTCTGTAAAAAAAGTTTATTTTTCTTAATAACACAATCTTTTGATTAATTTACATTGCAGGCTTGACTTATTACACAATCTTACCTGAGAAAAAAGGAACGACATTGATAGCGATTAATTCACTATTATACTATTATGACAAGAGTTTGCTTGTAATCACAACAATTCACTGTAACCACTTTAACATAACCTGTCCGTTATATCTCTCCATACTGGTTATCCTCAGCTATCATTCCAAGTGCCTGAAGACCCGCGGTGAAATTTAAATTCAATTAAAACAAGTCCGACGACCTTACTTTTACATATATAAAATATTCGTGTTTTGTGTATGTATCATTGTTCGTGTGTACCTGCATAAAATATTTGTAAAAAAATCCTTTAAATAAAATGTTTTATTTACAAATAAATAAATAAAATATGTAAAAAATATAAAATATTTTATAAAAGAAAAATGACAAGAACCTCAAATGTTTTGACATTCCGTTCATGGTACCAACATCACATCCTTAACGAAAGTTTCGTTCAGAAGTTATTGACTTGTCAGTTTTTTTCAACTGTCTCGAAAAAATCCTCTAACGACCTAAACTTTGGATACTACGACTTGAACTCCAGCCAGCCGGAGGGCGGTGCTATTGGTGAGACCGCACAAAGTTCCACGATCCTGCATGATCCAACTCTTGCAAAAATTTTCAAATAGATCATTTCATTATTCACTAATTAAACTATGTTTCGTTTTTCTTATCGAAAATCTACAGATTCTTTTTGTTTTTGCTGGTTTATTTTTTCCCAGGTAAAAAATATATGTATGTATATGCAAGCAGCACGTGCATTCATTGGTTACTTATTGTCTATGATACGAATAATGACGAAAAGGCTCGAAGGACTAATTTGATTTCAGCGCTTATTGTGTCACTATTCGCATAAGTTTGTTTGCGTGTTGCATTGCATTTCTGCATGCTTGCAGTTATTTTATTTCTCACTCAAGACTTAAAAGACAAGCACTGACTAAAAGGGCCAAACTTCTTTACAGACTTATTGGAAGACGATCCAAATTACCTACAGAACTCAAAAGACTGTTATATATTTCTATAATCAAACCAATTTGGACTTGAATGTGGGGTTCAGCTAAACCTACAAACTACATTCCAATCTAAGCTACTGCGACAGATAGTTGATGCTCCTTTCTACGTCTCAAACCTTACGCTCCATAATGACCTCAACATCTCCTTCGTACAACAACTTGCCAAGACAAAATATCATAAACTGCATACTACTCTCTCCTTTTGCTGTAATCCCTTTGTATAATCTCTAGCCTCCACTACCATCCCTGACAATCCACCTCGCCGTTTGAATCGTCAGGGGCCCCGATATTTCCTTCGGGACTGATCAGTGCTACTGGCTACCGCTGGATCAGAGAGTGCTACCGCTGGATAGTTTCTCTCTTTCTGCCTTCTCACAGCCTATAGTTTCATTATTCAACATCCTATTTACTCATTGTTTATATGTAATACAGATTGTAAATTTCTAAATAAAAAAAAAAGTTATTTTATTTTGAGTTGATACCAGTTTTTCTTTATAATACTTACAAAGCATTGAGGTCCCCTACTTCTACTACAGAGCTATATCCTTTTTCCTTATGTAATCTACTTAACGGATCTCATTGTGATTTAAATAAGAATTATTATAATTTGCAAGTACCGTACTGTGCCAATTGGAAATGTAACTAAAAAACACATTCTAATTAAATAACAAAATGTTTACCAAGTTAAGGAATTCGTCGGAGACGTTTGCCAGGCAATTGCAAAAACTGGAAAAAATACTCAGTGAAGGTGCATTTCCGATTGATGATTTTGACAGGAAGCTCAGTATCTGATGCGGAAACCGTATCAAGCTCAGTATCTGATGCGGAATACCAGGTTTGAGTTTCCGGCTATTGTTTGTTTTTGAGAAATTTGTTCACACAACACAGAGACTTTCGCTAAATACATGTTTCATATTCAAGGGACCTCAACACAGATATTGAATACTCAATTTCTAAAACTTTCAATCATCACAATACCACCTCTTATCACAGGAGTAAGAGGAAAAATGTCACGTTGTGAAGAAAGTTTGCGATTTAGAATTATTGGAAATAGATGGAGTTGGAGAAAAATGTGTGAGACTTTCACACCAGACTTTTTATCTCAGGTGCTCAAATACTTAAAGTAGCAAATAATTTGCTCATTCTGAAACAACACTGAAGAAGCCATTCGGTAGTTCCTCATGATTATGTAATGAAGAATTTTGTGAGAAACTTATTTCGAATAAATGTAAAAGACAGCAAAATCTATTCATTGCGACTGAGTTTCAATAATATTTTCTAGTTATTATTTAAATCGACCATTACTAAGTTTGTTCCTACTAGTTTAGTAGATTATTTATAAGAACTTGTTACACAGGATGAAAATATATCGATTAATTATGTAAGAGATACAGGACTACATTATTACATCACACTCTGTTGCAGAACTCAGTGCAACCTTGTTATAAGTGATTTATAAAAAATATTAATTGTATTGTTCATGTTCGATCTTTACCAGGTGATCGATGTTAGTTTTATGAGAGGCTATACTTTGTTCATTAATTAGGTTGTGTTATACAAGTGCAGTACATACTTTGTGACATTTTCTTAAGTGCTCTTAATGCTTTATTTTTGTTAGCCCCCCCCCCCCCGCAATAGATAATTAATGCATGAATTGACTAATTACTTTGGACAAGCCACTATGGTGCATGAACCTTTCAGTTCAATATAGAGCTTCAACCTTTAACTTCTCAAGGTTCAAGGCTCAAGGTTGCAAAATACTTAATTTTTTTAGCCGAATATTTTCACAATTGAAGATAACTAAACATCTAGTTTGTGTTTGAAGAGAATTAGTCAATTACAACTATGTCAACTGTACTAAGAGAAAGTGGCGATTTATTAAATGCTTAGTTGTCTTCGATGTTATTATCAATGGAAGAATCTAAACTCAATAAACCGACTTTTTTAGGGGTGAAGCATAAACTGGTCCCTTCTCAACTAAACCCCCTTAAATGAATTTTTTCGGCAAAATGAGTCAAATAAAAGTGAGAGGTCTCTGCATAGTTAGTTTATCAAGTTTAACGAAACCCATGTCTTCATGGAGAAAATAATAGAAAACTGAAAAACTCTTCAGTAACGGCGCCACTTCCGGCCAACCGATTTTCTATAAACTCGGAATTTCGGCTACATATGCTAATTAATATTTTATTGTGCCCAGAACCGTATGATAACCTAAAATTCCCTGGAGGGAAGCATGACCGTACCCTTCCCCAAAAGCCACAAAATGATTTTCCCAGAAAAATGTTTCAAATAAAAGTTATAGCTCCTTGCTTGTGTAAGTATTGTATCAAGTTTAAAGAAAATCGTTGGACCCGTTTTCGAGAGAATCGCAAAAAAGTAAAAAAATCCATTCGGTAAAGTTGTGCTTCCGGTTGCCCGATTTGGGCCTAAACCTAATTGTCAGGGCCAATGATAGAACTTGAACCACATTAACACTTTCTGATTCAGGGTATCTCAAAACGTGTACTTCCGGTGAAAACTCGTATCGAAAATCTGACCCGATTGCAATATTTCCTGTTACAGCAGAAGAAAAGTGAAAAAAAACTCAAACGGTTTCTGTCATAACACAATTGCATCATACGTAGAATACATTTTATCGTTTTTTTTTTGTGACAGTATTTGAAAATTGATTGGTGAAGATAGAAATAATAATAAACACACTTGAATTATTATAAGGGCATATTTTTTTATTTCCTTTTATTACAAAATCTGGTACACAACAGGTAATACTTAAAACGGGAAGATGATACCTGAAATAATAGACATAATTTTTAACTGTTCTATATGTCTTGCAAATGTTTTCCATGTTTCCATGCAATAAATTAAAAGAAATCGGTGTTTAAGGCAGACAGAATGCGCTGGTGTCGTTTTTCAAATATTTCAAGTGATTTTGTTTTATTTTATTTCAAGCTAAATTAGTTTAATTTTTACAATAAATAGTAATTATATATAAAAGTTAGATAATAATAAAATATAGAAAGTTATTATATAGAAAGTATTATATATAGAAAGTTATAAAATAATAAAATATATAGTTTTACAGCGATATAATTAGTATTTACAGGGTGGAGAAATGGCTATGCCACTCGTAGCCGATGGCTATGACACTCACACAACTTTTGCTTACTCCAGTTTTCAAAATTGTAATTGACTTTAGGTTAGTATACCAAATTTAATGAAATTAGTCGGTATCTTTATGGAGAAAATCACAAAAATTGAAAAAACTTATCACTAACAACACATTTCCAGTTTACTAATTTTCTTGAAACTTGGAATTTTGGCAATCTATTTATTTTTAATTAATTCTGTCTAGATGGTAGAATTGTATAATCAACTAAGATAGCACTTCAGAGGCAAACATAATCCTACACCTCCCCCAAAAACCGCTTAAATGAGTTTATCCGTAGAAATGTTGTAGCTCTCTGTATGGGTAGTTCATATATTTAGTTTAAAGAAAATAGTTACAGCCGTTTTGAAAAAGTAGCAGAACATTGAAAAATACGTTTCAGTAAAAACGCACTTCCGTCATCTGATTTTCTTCAAACTCGGGATTTCAATTACATATTTTATTCTAATTAATATTATTTAGATAATAGAATTGTGTAATAAACTGAAATAGAACCTAACCACACCCCTCCCCCGAAAGTGCGCTGAAATGCATTATCCCCGAGAAATGTTTCAAATAAAAATTATAGATTTTTGTATGTGTGGCTGATATACCAAGTTTAAAGAAAATCGTTGGAGCCATTTTCGAGAAAATTGCAAAAAAGTGAAAAAAAAAATTCAGTAAAGTGGTACTTCCGATTGAGGAATTTTTATAGAAAACGTATTGTCGGATCCCATGATGACAACCAAACGGAATATCAAGTTTGAACTTTCTGCGATTTTTCGTTTTTGGACTATGCTGTTCACACACACACACAGACCATTTTCAAAAAACAACACTTTCTTGGACTCAGGGAACCTCAACACGGATATTTCCGGTGAAAACTCGATATCGAAAATTTGACACGATTACAATACTTCCTCTTTCTTATAGGAGTAAGAGAAAGTCAAATTGTGTTCATTGCTACATTTCAAGATTACGTATCAACATATGTATAAGGTGAATTGCTAAATCAAGGAGGTATTTCTTCAGAGTATTGCGGGTCTAAAATTATTTGAAAAATCCGGTTTTCAACCTAAGAAAACGTACGTTCGCTTCTTAACGAAATAAAGGGGCATCAAAAAAAACGTACCGCTGGCTACCAAAATATCTTAAAACGTTCAAGTCAACGTGCATGACCTCAAGAGATAGTTAAACATTATCACTCGCCTACACTGATAACCTGATAAACATTTAAACATTTCACAAATCTTAGTATATTTGTTCAGTTTGTTTACAGTGACCGCCACTATAAATAGACTCATTGAACTATTACTAGATTTCTAAATGTTTACAGTTCAACTATTGTTTGATATATGAGATTTAGTTTTTGAATTTCTAGCCAATGGTGTTAAAAGCGTTTTAAAGGATTTGCATTGCTCTCACTAACTGTTATTTTTTTATTTCATTTCTTTTTCGATCACTTTAATTTTAGTTCTAAACAACTAAAAAACAATAGTAGTTTGAGAAAGTAACATTTGATATGTGTTCTCTACAATCGAGTCAAACAACAATAAACTTGGCTAAAAAAACTATTTAAATCAGCTAGCCATGAAGAATAGTAAAATACCACTCCGGTAAGTAAGAACACGCGTCATTAACAGAAAATACTTCAATTATTTACGATTAATTTAGTTCATTAGGTTAGGTTATGATCTTTGATGGTTATCTCCAGTAACTTTCTGTAACCTGGACAATGTTTCTCAACCTTTTTATCTCCCGTACCCCTTGATTAGACTTTAAGGGAGTACTCCCTTTCCCTTAACCCCACTTATCCCTAAAAAAAAATTAAAAATAGAAGAGCTAAATAATCAAATAAATCTAACGACATTTATAGGCTTTTATTTTCTACATATTTTACAAGTTATTTCATTTTTTTTTACCTCAGATGTGTACGCGCCTCAAATTAAAACAAAACAAAAATTTTTATTTTCTCCTTTTACAAATGTAAATAATATTAAAAAAAGTTACCTACCCATATTAACTTTCAATGAAAGTACCATAATTATTCATCAGCTTTAATTTAACAGTTATTCATCTTGTATGCAAATGGTCCAATGTGACTCTTAGGAATTTTAATGTGATCTTGTTTCATGGATCCTAGTTTTTTTTTTTTTTTTAATTTGAGGCGTCTCAACATCTGTGGTCATTAGCGCCCGGAGCCTTCTCAGTGCACTGCCGGCCTCCGGACAGTGTTCTCCCGTTACAGACAATACTGTCCATCACCGGAGGCTCCTAGGAAGAGAAAATCTAAGGGTAGCACGGCTGGATTCGAACCCGCGATCTCCGCGTTGCTAGTCTAGCGCGCTACCACTGAGCTAATCCCTTCCCTAAATCCTAGTTTTTAAAATACGATTCAAATGAAGATAGATATAATTAGACTTTTAATACAATACACTGGTTTCATTGGGGTAGTGGGGTGGGGGTTGAAAAATGTATTGTACGCGTGTTTTGCAACTGTCATATCAACAGAACTGTCACGTGACAAATGCCGATTGAATTTTTTTCTTGGAAAAATGTTTAAAACAAATGCGATACGTTTGTATCGGAGCAGTTCGTGTACCATGTTTAAAGGAAATTCTTATAGACATTTTCGTGTCAATTTCAATAAATTTTAAAACCTCTTCTATAAAATCATACTTAGATGCACACACACACACACACACACACACACATATATACCATTCGCTAAAACCAGTTTTTCCCTACTCAGGGTACCTCAAACCATGAATTTCCGGTGAAAACTCAATTTCGAAAACTTGGAAAGGAAGAGTAAGAGGAAGTAAAAATGTTTTTAGCCAATGGTTTATGTGAAAGTGTCAGTTAATGTAATGTGTGTGTAAGTGAGCGTGTGAACAAAATATTTCTAAACGAAAAGTCAGAGAGCTCCAACTTGGTATTCCGTTTACTACCACCTGACATAAATTTTGTTAAAATTGGGAATTATCTCGGCAATGGCTCCTCAGATAGTCTTCAATGCTAATTGCACTGGTACAAACCTTTAACAACTTCCTGTAAAAAACATTTTTCGGGAAAAATAAATTTTAGGGAGTGTGCGCGGAAATCAACGAATTAGCAATAATTGTAGACCTCCGATTTGAACAGAGGACACATTTAGATGAATACTTATAACCAGAATCTGAAAGTCTTGTGAATATCTTTTATAATTTTTTTTTTTAATGAATGTAAGATATACATAGAAGATACTAATTGCAGAAGCACCAAAAGGGAATGCGTATTTTTGTTACGGATGCTATTTATAAATTAGGTTAACAGTAACAAGATTTATGGGGGTGGGGCCATTCAACTACCTAGTGTTTATCTATTTTAAAGAGCCACCTGAATTTATTACACAACTGAAATTACTAGTACATGGAATAAACTAAAACTGTATCAAGTAATTAATCAACACATTCCATAGCTTTCATCACATTGTTACCGAGTTTCTTGTCATGATTGTTTGTGTGCTGGCAAACACGGCTTTATTTATATAAATTTAAAAAGTCCTAAATCTAAAAGAAAACAAGAAAAATCTGGTTTAAACATTAATACCATTTTATTGTCACTATGTTTTAATGATGTGTAAGAATTTTATGAAACGCTGGTCGCGTCAAATTTTTCAAATTTGAATTTTACAAACGTACCAGAAATAAACTTTTTTTTTTTTTTGAGAATTGCAGAACTCCAAACCTGATATTTCGTTCAAGTTCTAGCAGGAGATCTGACAATAAGTTTTATTTTGGTCAGTTCCAGTTAACCGGAAATACCACTTTACTCAATGGATTTTTTCTTTCCTTTCTTGCGATTATCTCGTCAACGGCTCCAACGATCTTCTTTCAACTTAAAAAACTAACTACACATACAAAGAGCTACAACTTCTATTTGAAACAATTCTCTAGAAAAATTAATTTTGTTTTGTAGGAGGGGTAGGGTTAGGCTTTCCTCTAAAATGCTGTTCTAGTTTATTATACATTACTCTCATACATGTAATAAATATTAGGAAAAACACTTGAGTTTCTGAGTTGAGACCGCGTCAGTGGATTGCTAGAAACCGACGTTTCGCCCATATTGCAATGAACTTCTTCAGGGTCGTTTCACCTTGGAAGCTGATGGATCAATTTATTTGCCAATAATAACTAACTATAAATTTCAATATCCTCACGCCTTGATCTAGTGCAATTCCTTTGGTGCGAGAATTCGGAGTGTGATTCCCGTGAGGGCAAAGACGGTGAGACCCGCATTGTGAGAAAAATTGGAAAGCTACAGTTGGTAGCGCACCTAGGTGGCGAAGGCTGGAACTAACGGCGAAGGAACCGCCGCGTGATTATCACACGCCACCCAATACAAATTGCCGACTGGTATTCATCAAAGTCGAACTTCCGGTTCGGATTTCGTCCGAAATCTTCGTCTCAGATGAGATGGTAGTACCTAAACGGAATACTAAGTTTGAGGTTTCTGAGGTGTTTCGTTTTTGAGATATTTATTGCACACACACACCCAGACTATTCGTTAAAATCAATTTTTCGTACTCATGTCACCTCCAACCATGTATTTCCGGTGTAAATTCAATTCCGAAAGTTTGACACAATCGCAATATTTCCTTTTACTAGGATTAAGAGAAAGTAAAAATATGCTGTGATTTTTTTTAGGGGATTATGGCACTGCGACCTGAAAGATCTATTGTGCCCCCCCGGAGCCTTCTCAGTGCACTGCCGCTCTGACCCCTCTACAGACAACACTGCCCATCCGCGACAATGAGATGTAGAGACTCCTAGGAAGAGAAAATCTAAGGGCAGCATGCTGGATTCGAACCCAGGACCACCGCGTTGCTAGTCCAGCGCGCTACTACTGAACTAATCCCTTCCTTCTTGCGCCAATTAACTAGGGACGAAGACCTTTGTGTACTGCATTTGTTCTTGTCTGTAACGGGTACAGTATGTGTAGTTTAGGTGTATAGTGTAGTGTTATGACGAAGTGCATGGATTACTGAGCTGTGGTAATCCGTGGGGTCGCTACACTCCAAGCAGCTGCATGCAACAGATACTCCTTGCGGGCTGCCTTGATTGAAAGTAATTGTATTGGATAATGGATATTCATACATTAGCAAAATAATAGATATATTATTTATCTTTTAAACTGAATAGCAATTCGGCTAAAAGAACGCCATTAAGTAAAAGTACAAAGATAAGATGAATAAGATAAGTTTATCCGCACACCAATCAGTTCAGTGAAGAATTTGTAAGAACATTAAATTTGGATAATTGTAGCTGTTAGATAACAATACAAATGCTCTGTCTTGGTACTGGTCTTCTTCAACATTGATTTGTTGTCTTCTTTCATTTATCATTAAATTGTTGAAAACTGACTTGTTATAAATTATTGTAGATTTATTGCAGCAAAAAAAGTTTTAGCAAACACATCAAGATATCAAACTACTGTTCTTTAAATTCTCTAGAGAAATATTCACAAGTTAAACACACACCTGGAATTTTTGATGCATCTGTGTTTTGTTACTTTCAATATTGCTGTCAGAGTGAAGAATCGTGTCCAGTTTTCGAAACTGAATTGAAATTTAAGTCCTTTGAGGTCCTCCAAGTTTGGAAAAAAAATTCATCGCTACTTTAATAAATATAAGGTTCAACCATGTTCACCAAGGAGTATTGAATGTTTTGCTATAAATTCAAAGTATAAAGAAAACTGGCTATCCGGATGAGCGAATTTACTGAATAAATATATTTCTGAATTCTTTTTGGACTTTTCTCGTTTGTCTAGCTAACTTTTCATAAATCAGTCTAGTCATTTTATGCAAAAATTCTTGGAGAAAGAAAAAATCTTGGGACTATTTCCGAGAAAATATTAAAAAAAACAACTCAAAAACTTTAAATTAAAATTAAAAAACATTAAATTCGCGTCTATCTTGTAGCCAATTTTCTCCAAATCTGGCTTTAGAGCAATGCATTTATTGTATTTTTTAAGTAGCATCACCACACACTGCACCGAATTGGGACTTTGGAGAAAAGTTTAACATCGCAGCACTCTCAGAACCCTCGAAAAATCAGTTTTCATATAAATATTTTTCAAATAAAACAGAAAAGCCATTATATATGTACTCAGAATCGAAATTTTTACAGAAAATTAATGGAATCTTTCTCAAGAAATCTTGAAAAACCAATAAGAAATCATTCAGTAAAATTGTTAGACTTGAACTTCGGACCCGAATCCTTCATGTCGGATGACAGGTGATATATAAACGGAATATCAAGTTTGAGTTTCCTATGATTTTACTTTTTGAGATATTTTGTTACTACAAAAAAACTCACACTTTATCAGCTGAAAACATTTTTTCGTATTCAGCGTATCTCAAAACAAGCATTTTTGATGAAAATTGAATTTCACATATTTGACACGATCTCAATCCCTTCTCTTACAGCAATAAGAGAAAATAATAAAATTATATTGCTATGCCAACTTTATAACTTCAAAGTTAATAAATATTTGGTAAAAATAGTAACATAGAGGACAATTTTCAATTAGAAGTATGAGAACTGCTTTAGGAGTAACTTGTCTGAGTGTTTACAGTTACAGTTTTTTTTCTGTCATAAACATATAGAAATCAATCAGGAGGGGCTTAGTATTATATTGTAATGACAGAATTGTTGAAATAAAATCTGTATATTAATACTGGTCATTTCGATAATCGAGTTTCGATTGTGAAGAAGGTAATACAACTGTTGCTTTTATGAATTTTGGCTGGACTATAGTGAATTTCAATTCAGTAAAATTACTATGTTTATGTAAGTGATTCTGTGCTTTTCTTTTTATTTATTAGCTACAGATTTAATTATTTTTATATAGTTTAAATTTGAGAGACAATTAAACAGCAAAAGATGTTACACATCAATGAAGAAGAGGACATAATGGCAATTCGTGAAAAAAACATCCGATTATTGAAAGAGGAAGTAAGTAGTTTCCATAAAAAGAAATCTAAAAAAAAAAATAACATAATATTGCAATAATTAGCAAAACTAGACTTTTGAAAAGTAAATAACTTTTAAATTATATATAGTTAATTTGTTTAGTATTATAAATTTTCAAAAACTTTTATTGCATTAGTTTCAGAAAATATTTGGGACAAAATTTCCAAAAGCAATAAAAGAAAAGCCGAAACAGGAAACAAAACGAGTAAATAATAAAAATCAATACGTTAAAGATGGTGGAAATGATGGCGGTCCTCGTAGATCCAAAAGATTAATGAAGAACGAAAGGTAACCAGAGAGAGAGACGGTATATCAATTCAATATTCTATCGTCCAACTTATATCATAAAATTATAATTATTTCTGTTTACTATAATTATATATTTCTGTTTACCATGTTGAATACACTTTTTTGCTTTCTATTGTCTTTCTTGAAAGGTAAGTCCTTAATGCAAATAATTCTTGTTTCCCTAATTTAACATTAAATAATTTACTATAATCATTAAATTTTTATTAATTCATTATATTTTTACATTCTTTATTGCGGCAGTAATACACCAGCGATGGGAGGACAGCTGGAAGACTTAACAGTAAGTCTGGAAGATTTTCTTCCCGGAAGACCTGCAAGTACAAATAAATAAAAAGTTTATCAAATTTATAAATTATGACCTATCTCCAGAGAACTGTTACTGTTTCAGATAAAGCGGAAGAAAATTGTGTCGTCCACAATCAAAAAGAGAGAAATTCCAGAAAACATCTTGCCGGAACATGTCACTGATGATTTATTACAGAGAATTTATTATAAATCTTCTGGCAAAGTGTATGACAGTATCAATGGTACAAGTTGTCACCAGTGCAGGTGATATTGCTTTCCTAATTTTTGATATTTCTTTTATTTCCTGTAATTCTGTTTATTGATTTTTTTGTTTGTTTCAAGATATTTTTTATTGAGACAGTTCTTCAGTCCAACTGGTCACATTTTCCAAATCGCTTATCTTCTTTTCAAACAAATGTAGAATTTAAACGATTTCCATCAGCATGATGATTTATTTGGTAGTTTTAGATCACAATTCCCAGCGTACTCCAGCATATCTTAATTTTTCTTTTTTTTTTAGTCTATCTTCTTATATACCTTTACCAGTATATTATTAATTGTGTTTTGTGTCTTCCAACATGAGTATTACTTAAAAGTTGAGTAGGAAGGGAAGGGTTTTAAAGCCAAAACCACTGCAGCCTAGTAGTCCCTGCTTAATACCCTTTACCTGGGGTGTTGTCTGTAAAGAGTACAATTTGAAAGCGTGGTGACTCCCTTAGTGAAGAAGAGTTTACTCATTGATGCGCTAAATCTAAGTAATTGCCAACACATCAGCTACCTCTGCAGTTCCATGTTGTATAGTGCTAGGATTCGGGATGCTAGTGTAAGACTGTTAGATTGGGATCTCGAAAGTATGCCAAGATCCTTGAAGAAACGGCAGGGTACACTTTAGTGACATCTTTAGCAACATTCACTCACTACGAACAGGACTTTACCTATGAGAAGATGACTACATCAAAGGGATTCCAAAGGATCTTCGCAAAGGCTCTGCTGGTATTCCTAAGATTAAGATTCTTTAAGTTGATAATGCACTGCGACCTGAAAGATCTATTGTGTTCCCACAGAGCCTTCTCAGTGCACTACCGGCATCCGAGCAATGCTCCCTATTTTCAGACAATACTGTCCATCATCGGACAGGGAGCTGCAGAGGCTCCTAGGAGGAGAAAATCCAAGGGCAGAATGCTGGATTCGAACCCGGGTCCTCCGGTTGCTAGTCCAGCGCGCTAACACTGAGCTAATCCCTTCCCTCGTCAACACTCTTTAATTTCTTCTTTTTTTTAAAAAAAACTTATTTTTATGAAATTAGGATGTAGGTTAGGTAGAACTTGGTTAACTTTAAGATCTTCATACTACCTGGAAACCACTTCATGTGTTTTATGAACGGATGAGTGTTCGGGGCTCCAAAATGATGAGTTCCAAATGGGTCTGTAAGGGAGAGTGTATATCTAAAAGTATTTAATGCCCCTAGCAACATATCCCCCTCAATTTTTTGTTTATTACAATCAAGAGCAATGTATATTTCAGTTATATACCCTGGAAATGGTTAGATACTATACATAGGACCTGCAAAGATAGTTGGGTTTACTGCATCCACATAAATCAACTTTCATTCATCTCTAAAGACTTTCAGTTCCACTTACATATGGTATCGTTACATGCAGCCATAATAAATATGGTGGTGAATGTAAACACTAGACTAGTTCGAAGCCACAATTGATCTTCACGTCAATGGATTGTTTTCTATTCTCTACACATATAGAACTGTATAAGCAACAAAATATACAAGATTGGATTAATCTACTTTCAGGCAGAAAACAGTAGATTTAAAGTCAATTTGTAGAAATGTGAATTGTTTTGGCGTTCGAGGACAGTTCTGTGGGTTTTGCCTTTTAAAAAGATACGATGAAGATGTTGCAGTTGTCATAAAAGATCCGGTTGGTATAACTTTTCATATATCACCAAATATGATATAATATGCAGAATTAGTTGTGGTGGTGGTTGGTTCCGCAGAGATATTAACAATTCAGAATTAGAATGGCTGTGGATTAGCGTCACATTAACTAAACGGACGTAAAATCCACTTTGTTGTTTTAATAAATTACTCATTGTATTGAAAAATGTAATATTACTTAAAAAAATGACATTATTTTAGGAATGGTGGTGCCCTCCATGTAGAAATATATGTAATTGTTCATTGTGTCGAACAAAACTTGGCAAAATTCCAACTGGAGTCCTTTCATCTGAAGATCTAAAAGATTTCCTCAATGAGGAAAATAATAAACAACAGTTATAGTATAAACTAAAAGTTATAGTTGTAAGGAAATATGATTTCTGCATTTTTTGTATAAGTCTAAATCGATATTTACATAATATTACTGAATGTGGACCAAGTTTTTTAATTTATCATAATAAATGTAACGATAATATTGAATCATAATTTACAACGATAACAATGAATAATTTCGTTTACAAAAAAAAAAAAAATATAATTTTGTACAATTTCTATTTAATAATTGATATAATGAATGAAGCAGTTCCTATTCCAACCATTTGTTGTATAATGGTGCTTTCTTCTAATTTAGATTTGATAACAATGGCTGATGTTTGATTTTTAAAAACAGTATTGTAATCTTATAATAAAACAACTATATTATTTGTCTATTTCGATGTTTTCTTTTGGGGTGACATTGATCTGTTTTAATTTTACGGCTTTTTTTTAGGACTGAGACAGGCATAAGACATTTCTAGATAGCCATGAACGGAAAAAATTTGTCGGGCATAAAGTCGGAGCAAAAATAGGCTGCATTTGTTAATAGGTTTTGGAAGGGAAGGGTGCATTGGTCTTAGGGAATGGGAATCCCAATCAGCCCCATTTGAAATTCTCTTAGAGACGAGTTGATTGGGAAATGCAGCTTCTTAAAAAGTTTCTCCACAAGGCTGTTATAAATGAAGTGGACTAATGAATCCGCTCTTTGAATAGTATTAAAGAACAAGACATTAGGTGATCACGGATTGGTCGAAGACTCCTGATGGGACTGGAATATGGGCCTAGAACCATGTTGTGATGGCCAACTTCTCCCAGGTTGAAATTTACGTAATTGTGTATGGTTCAGTGACAAGAGGAATTAGGAGACGTAATCAGGCTGTCATAAGAGCCTAGAGATGTGGTTTACCAATTAGAAAATGGTTTGGGAATGCCTCGGCAAACTTAATCTCCTGGGGAGAAATAATAGTGTTATCCCTATTTGGATGGCGGGCATGTTGGCATTGAATTAATGAGACGGCCGATAGTCTAGTAGGAAAGATGGTGCAATCCCCTTCATAGGGCCCGTACTCTTTTGAGGTTTAAGGCTCCAAGAAATGCTCAGTATGAGTAGAAAGTCCGCTATGGAGAACTTTTCCTAAACTGGAGCCGGCAAAGATTCTTACAGGCAGCTATGATCAGTCTGTGCAAAAATAAGTTGGTACGTTAGCACTTTCCTCAGTGAGCACCTGAAGAACGCTAGACCTTGAATGCAATGACCGCAGCATATTCTGTAGAGAGATGGAGGAAATTCCAGTACACTTACTGATACGAGGATGTAGCTATGTTAATGACTACAAAACTTCTAATATATTAAAAAGCATTAATGTATGTTAATGCATGCATGTGTATTCTATGTGAGAAGATATACAAAGATAGGTTTTATATTAAAGTGGATAAAAAGGATGGACATCTTAAATGAGAAATATTTTCTCTAAGAAGGATGTAAATTCTCATGGTTGTAGAATCTGTGTCTAAGAAAATTACTAAAGTGCATTCAAGTGTTGAGTAAAATTTGTTTCACTTGAAGGTACTATAAGGAAAGTTGAAATACCTTATAAAGGATTAGATGGACGAAATGAATAAAAATGAGAACACTTCAGCGTTCAAAAATTTGGCGTATGGCCTCCATTTGGAAAAATAAAAATTAGAGAATATATGAAAAACAGATAATCAGGCGCTTAATTTAAAAGAATATGTGCTCATGTTTCATAAAAATAGAAGCTAGTAAATACAGGGTCTGTTAAGTACATTCTTACATTTGAAGTTTACTCTTTATTGTAGTAAATAAAGAGCTGATTTTAAGAGTTAAATAGCTGCCAGATTTTTGCAAAGGGAATTTAAATATAGAACATGATCTTTGTGTAGAAGGAGAGATTAGGTTAGAGAACTTGCTCTAATCTAAACTAGGACTCGAGACCACCCTTGGGAAGAAAATGCACTAGGTTACCGTTAGACCGCCCGTCATATCTCATTTACGATATTATTACCAGAAGTAAAGCGATAAATAAGTAAATAAATGGTGGGAAGTGAAAATGTGAACAATATTCTGGGTAAATAGACAATATTACAGAAAAATTATGAGGCCGCTCTTCATCATCGCAACCCTTCCTTTAGCAGTACCACTGAAATTTAGGAAAGTGAAAAGACAACTTAAATTTGGAAATTTAATCTGGTGGAAACACTTTCTCTTACTCCTATTAGTACAGTTATATATAAAATAACAAATTATCTTTAAACTTCAAATTTAACTCATTTGTCTTAAACATAGAGTTAGAGGGAGGAACAAGTAGTATTAGTGTGATTACATTATAGTCCACTACCCAGGCAGACAGCAATAATAGTAGTGTGCCGGTAGAACAGCGCCAACAATATTGAACAGACAAATAACAATGGAAATTTCAAGTCAGACCAGAGCGTCTCTGGTTTATGTCTGTGTTTAATTCAAGATTAGCTTACACAACAGAAATTACTTTTTAAGGAATTTGAGGCGTTAAATTGCATTTTTTGGGGGGACTCGTTCAATATTATTGACGTTCTCTTCTGGACTACACTTCCATTCTACCTGTATAAGTACTTGTCCTCAACAGATTTTGGGGAGGGGGGTCAATAATATAATAAGCACAGACATAAGTAAAATGCAACAAAGTTATATTAGTTATTTTGCGCGAAACCAATGTGTAACTTGACAAGGTATTGTATGTTAATACTTTTTCCTTATTAACATCAGCTATACAGGAATATTAATTTGATTTTATCTACTACACAGCCATTGTCATTTAAGTTTAGATAAGGAAAATTGAAAATTATGTTTATAGAAATAGAAAAGAGGATGTTGCGATGTTTTTAAAGCGGCCCAGTTTTTTGTAATGTAAACTTTCAAGTGAAACACTTAATTTCTGGGAAAGTTATATACTTAATGAAAAAGTATGAAAAATTAATTTTCCAAGACAGGGTCCTTGACGGTCTCAAGGTTTGCCCTAATATCTGCGTCCCCCACTCCGTCTCTTGTAAACAACTCCAGTAATCCTACACCACTTTTATCAAATTATTTTCCTTTATGACTTTAATATTTTCCTTTATAATGTTTTTATTGCACTATAACGAAAATAAATATAAACCAAACCAAAATGGCTCCATTTAGTGTGGAATATGATTCAGGGAGAAGAACTGAATTTATTTCTCTTACGTGTGATCAGATTAGCCAATAAAATACATTTAACTTTTTTGAAATTAATTACGCCCCTTCATTTCCAACTGAAATAAAACTTTCTCTGGAATAGTAACGAGAATAGCTGCATTGTAGTAGTAGTTGGGATGATAAGCATCTTCTAGACGGAAATTCCTCGGAAGATCAATTCAACTTGAAGAGGAATCATCGGAATCAGAAGATTGTGATCCTCTCCGATAGTGGGATCTCCAGTAAAGTACTCACACAATTCAAAACTGGTTTGGGCACAACTTGGCAAAATAAATGACCTGAGAAAAATAATACAAAGTTATCCTGTTTTTGATGATAAGGCATGATGAGTTGGACAGTAATGTGTGGCGAGCACCCCAAGTTTAAAGGAAAACTGGAGACGTTTCCGAGAAAAACTGTACAAGTGAAAACCTATTCATTAAAATAGCTTCTAGTTGAATTAGATTTTTACCGAAACATTCATGTCGGATCAGGTGGTACCAAGACATAAAATCCGCATTTACTGCATTTTTTTTTGGCTCAAATACACAAGCACACACAAAGTAAAATACTTCCTCTTAGTAGGAGTAAGGGAAAGTAAAAAATAAAATACTCTATAATATCCTATTTGGCAAAACAATGAAATTATAACAAGTGGGAGAGGTTACTATTTGGCATTGGGAGGGGTTACTATTAGCAGGCAAGTGTTTTATTCATCCGTACTAGAACAGAATAGTACGGTTGTGTCTATGTTAAACATTGCCCAGTATAGAAATAGAGCTGACAACAATGCAATTTTTATCAGTGGCACGTGATCTGACCATCTATAAAGTACGTCATACAGTCCGTATGCACAAATTTGGACATATTTCATACTTATCCACAAAAATATATTTTGACCAACTATTGGCTGAAATTTATTACTCCACTTACTGATTTTTTACTCTTTTTTTTCGGAAATTTGCCGGAAATACGTGTGTGGAAGTTGTACGAATAAAAAAATTAATTTAGCGAATATTCGGTATTCATTATGTTTTGTGTGTGTTCATTTTTAAATTTATTTCTCTTACTTTTGAAAACACACATTTAGAGATCATCTGAGTCCGAAAAAGTGGGTTTTAGGAAATGCTGTCCATAGGTGTGTTTGTGTGAATCTTGCTTTCACCGGAAATCACTTTTGCGATGCTTTGGGTCCGAAAAGTGGGTTTTAGTAAATGCTCTATGTTTGTGTGAACAGCCTAGTTCAAAAACGAAAATTCGCAGGCTTGACATTCCGTTTGGGTATCACCATAATATCCGACAGTAAGTTATCTGCCAAAGTTCCTCAACCAGGACTTTACCATTTTACTGAAAGGATTTTTCACTTTTTTGCGATTTTCTCGAAAAAATGGGTCAACAATTTTCTATAAAGTTTGTGTGGACCTACACCATATTCATGTTAGTCTTTGAATTTTGTTTGAAATATTTTTTCGGTAACATTCATTTAAGGGGGGTTTTGGGGAAGTGGCAAGAGGTTATACTTTCCCCCCAAGTGTATTTTAGTTTAATATACGTTTCTATCATCTCTATAATATAATTGGAATTGAATATGTTGATGAAAATTCCGAGTTTAAGGAAAATGAAAGATTGGCTGTACTGAATAGTTGGTTCAGTTCTCTACAATTGTCTCCATAAAGACATTATTTAGTTGAATTAACTATACATACAGAGACTATCACTGATTCTATAACTTCCTTACGATAAAATTGATTTTAGAGGGGTTGTGAGGGAGTTGCAAGGTCAAGCTTTCAAGATAACTGAATATTCAATAAAATTATAATTTTGAAGAAAATCTATCCGTTTAACTATGTAAATTGCCTTTGGAGAAAGTCGTGCGAGTGTTTTAAACTAGATTTTTCTGTGAGATTTGATTGTTGTAGTGAGCTCTCTGCGATTTTTCGTTGTGGTTCATACCTCCCCACCCAGCCGCCACTTTGCTAAAACATTTTTTGGTATTCAGTATACCCGCAAACCAACTATTTCGGTGGAAAACTCAATTTCGATATTTTGACACTATCGCAATAACTACTCTTACAGCAATAAGAGAAACTTGAAATGGGACGTAAATTAGATGAGTATGATACCTCTATTTTGGATGCGAGTTCTAATAAAAACAATAAATGTATAACAATGACAAATTTCAGCAAAATTCAATTGCGTGTGTTATTAATAAATTCAACCGAGACGGACATTAAACAAACTTATTGTTAACTATTTTATGAACTATAATGAACAAAAAAAATTGTTTATGTTGTTGTTATTCTTATATAGGAAAGTTAAGATTTCATCATTCAGTATGAATGCATCATGCTGTGATTCCTAACTGGCAGAGAGATTTCATCATGCACAGCACAGCCAGTCCACAGCTAGCAATATTCAAAAGAATAAAAACCATAAAACCTAACTCCTTGTAAAATTAAATTACTGTCTGAGTTTGGAGATTTGCACATTACATCACCTTCTTTCTGAACAACAGTTCTTCTATCAGCTGATTCATTTAATTTTAATTATTATTTTAGTTTTATGAACAGCGGTTAGTGTTTACTTACTGTTTTTATTTACTTTTTGTTTTTTATTTAACCTCTTTTACCTTTAAGAATTCTGAATTTGAAAAAAAGAACAAATTATGTAATTGAATGGTTTGTGTGAGAAAGGATACGTTGCAGGAAGCTCAAACTTTAGATTCCGCTCAGATACGAACCAGCAATCTGCTCCTGATCGGAAAGTGTCGAGCGAAATCCGTCAACTGACAGTTTTTTTGCGATTTTCTCGAAAAGGGCTCCAAACGATTTTCTTTAAATACGAGTACT
Source organism: Triatoma infestans (assembly GCA_011037195.1). Classification (NCBI taxonomy): domain Eukaryota; kingdom Metazoa; phylum Arthropoda; class Insecta; order Hemiptera; family Reduviidae; genus Triatoma; species Triatoma infestans. Next base: position 33,530 of record JAAEAF010001321.1, on the reverse strand, counting down.
AACTACATATTATTATTATGTCTTGACTTCGGCTAATCAGCCATTCTTTGTCGCGTGGCCTAGTATAAATAGGCTGCGCTGGCGACTGATGTTATTCGTTTAGTTGGATATCTAGGGGGCACGTGAGAACAATATCGGACGTGAACAATTTTCACCACCCCCAACTTCATATTGCTACACTCATAAAGGTCTATCACTTTTATTTTAAAACATTTTTCTAGGGGAATAGATTTTTTGATAGGGCGAGGGTTCTGGGGGAGCTTTCACGTTAAGTTGTCCTCTAGAGTATAGACTGTCGCTTCAGTAAAATGTACGGATCATAATATTAAGGTACATTAAAAGGGTAGCACCTAGCCAGACTAGTGACTTGGAAGAAATAGATTGTAATGGAAATAAAGGGCGGGCTATAGCAGAGTATCAGAGGCGATTTCCAAATTGCAGAGTACTAGAATGCCGTTTATTCAGTTGATTCACCGATATTTAATAGAAACAGGATCGTTTCCTAAGGCTACAGCTGAGCGTTACCGAGATGTGATGATCAAAAGGAAGCCACATTAGAGCGTATTGAACGCAGTCCATCTGTTAAAAATCTTAGAGCGAGCTGTTAGATCACTCTTACGCAAGACTAAGATTTTATATTGCAGCTGGAGGAATTCAATTTGTAAAAAAAAACTTGTTAAATAAAGTTCCCTTTAAATAGTGTTTTTATTTTTATTAATTTCAGCTTCCCGGCTTTCAATGGCTATACTACAGTTATGAAACATTTTCGAACCTAGAGAAGACATTTTCGACTCAAAACGACATACGTAATTGTAGTGTCTGACTATAATTATCACTTCAAATGACTTATAGAAATGATTTCAATTATGACTTCAGATGATGTGTGTCCTTACAGTGGACCTCAAGTAACGGGAGGGGGGTACCCTGAATATAAAACTATTAATTTTTTGAAACATTTTGTTGGGAAAAAATTATTTAGCGGGCTTCCGGGAAATAAATGACTTTAGATTTCAAAGTGGCTTGACACAGCCACTAACTGCTAGATCTTGGTGTAATCCTTCCTATTCACTAACTGCTGCTTGCTGAAATTCTTCAGGGCAACTTAAGAACATTGAGTAAAACTTCATTTAAGAGAAAGTCGTCTGCTTCTCACGTTTTTTTCGAAAAAATTGATTTGAGATGATTGTGTGGGAGGTGAACCCAGCAAACTACTACCATCCCGCCGCCTGATCGGGTTAACGTAACTCAACATTTACCAGTGATTAGATTTTCAAGAAAAATTATAGCAATGAGAGAGTCTAATGTGAGTGTTTCACATTAGATTTGTTTTTTTTACAAAAGATTTGTAACATTTTGATTAAATTTTACGGGATTCATGGGAGAATCCGGGAATTTAGCTGAAATTTAAACTACTTTCTCTCACTCATAGTAAGAGGAAGTATTGTAATCGTGTCAAATTTTCGATATCGAGTTTTCACCGGAAATATCC